>JANAVB010036018.1:2245878-2371511 GCA_029216955.1 Iris pallida
GCTGTTATTGCTTCTGATTTTTATCTTTCTGTTCTTTCTATTTTCTCTCTTTTAGAGTCTGGCCTGCTGGCCCAAGCCAAGAGCCACATGCACAAAACCTGGCACATAGATATTTCTATAGCTATGATTTTTTTATTCTCTTTTTCTTATTCAGCTCATGACCTGGCCTATCGAACCCTATTTTTTTCTATCTCTTTTTCTTATTCTCACAGAGCAGTCATCAATTGCAGCTATTTCCCCAATAGAACCCCTAGAGAAAAAGAAACTAGAAAAGAAGGAGAAGAAAAAATAAAGAGAATGAGGAGAAGTAAAGGAGAGGATCACGTGTAATGCCCCGTCCTGCTCAGTTCAACCGGAGGAATCAGAACGCCAACGGTGTTCGAACTTAGCCATGCAATGGCTTGCTTGAAGTCTCGCTCGGTCGAAGCAACTTCTCGCTCAGGTGGGTGGCTTCGGTGAACTTACCTCAGCTTGGCCTTCACACTAATTAAATAAAAGTTTTCAAAAGCACAAGTAGGCTTAATAATAAAGAGACGAATCCACATAGATAAGGAAATAATTCCAAGTTGGGTCAGATTAAGTTCGAATATGGAAAGGTCCCATTGTCGGCTTAGAATCGTGCATGACGTTCTTTCAAAAATGACACTGGATCCTTTGTCCCATGGTTTGCGAGAAGAAAAGTTGGTCTATGTTGCCACAAAGCTATGAACTTAGCATAAGCCGTAGGCGTCGCAAGTATAAATGCTTGATAAAGAATGTATATCTAATGTTTGGCTTAGCGAAAGTGTCCCACAAGTCCGAATGCACGTTTCTATAGTGCAAGGCTTGGCATAGCCTTTGCTCATCCTACGGGTTATGTTATTGCACGATTGAGTTAGGCAAAGTTATGTCGGGCTATCGAAGTCATAGCAAGTACTGTCACGCAATTTTTACGGTTGTCGTAGGCACATAGTCCTACGATCTCAAAGCTCATCATATAAAGTATGACGTGGGTGATAGTGTCACACAGAACACAAGTTGGTTTAAGGTACGAGCCACGGTTGGTTCAAAGATAAGTTTGCCACGGTCTATGGCACGTATAGTACATATTTTGTTCAAAGTTATGCTGGTTCATAAGTTTGAGTCAATAAGAGTATGGAAACACTAGAAATATATCGGGACTGTAGGCCAGTCACCGAGGAAATGGACGTCGGGACTGTAGGTCAGTCACTGAGGCAACCCTGGTTTGGGCTCTGCAAAAGAAGTAAGAAAAGTAAAGAAGTGAAGTAAAGAAAGTAAGTTGTGATGGTTAGGCCATGCATTTACGTTAAGTCTAGAAGTTCTCGTAGGTGTGTGGTCATGGACAACTTGTGCACAAGGTTTCATGCCCTCGATTTAGTTACCTGGGCCCACAGGAACGTATCGGCCTAGGAGGGAAGCAAGGTAGTTAGGCGAGAATACGCCGCAGTAATTCGAGTACTTGAGCAGGGGTTGCTACCCTTAGCTTCAAGGGTCTCGTCTGTACCAACTACATGTCCAAGATGGCTTGAATTGCAAGTAACCTTTCATATAGACAAATTGGTGTGCTGAGCGGTAATCCGTATGATGGTGTTGGTCGAATAAAAGGAAGTACAAGCACGATACGAGTTGTGTCAAAAAGGGTATGTACGGTTGCAACACCAGTATGGAGCCTATGATTTGGCTATAAGTAATAACACGTGCTTGTTGACACGAAGTCACAGTCAACCAAATATTGATAGAATTGACTAAATAATACTTGTGATAATTCAATACGACACATGAAGACTACATCCAGCACAAGTCAGACGACAGCTCAGTTTTATAATGCAAGTCATTGTTGAGTCTGTATTTTATAACTTTATTGAGTCTAGACTTATGTAAGCTGAGTTGTGCTGAGCATCTGAGACTTAACCTATATCCTACCCAAAATCCAAAAGCTCCACACACATCCAAATAAGCCCATTAGACCAATGACCCATTCTATGCTCTGGAGACAGGGTTCGGGCCAAACTCTGCCTCCACACAGAGTTCGGGCCGAACTCTGCCTCTTAAAAATCAGCACCCTAATTTTTAGGGTTGGCTGGTTGCAAGTTGTCCAACGGCCAAATTTTTGAAAATTCCAACCAGAATTCTAGCCGAATTCTGCCTACCTGGTATCCTATAAGTAGGCCATGAATTCTCTCATTTTCAATAATCCAATCTTCTCTTCTCTTCTCTTCTCTCTAAAGCTCAATACAAGCCATACTCTTCTTCATCTACTAGCACAAGCTCCCTAAGCCTCAAGTGCTCAGCATTTTTCAGTTAGGAGTTTGTGCAAGAGTTTAAGAAGTTGCTTGGAAAATTTCAAGCATCGTCACTGCGATCTTTATAAGAAGTTGACGTGCTCTTCTGAAGAAAAGACACGGGGTGTAACTACTATTTCACAAATAGTGGATTTAATCCTGAGCTAGAGTTCTCAGGCCTGGACTAGTCCTCCACGAGGGAAACCAGGTTAAAAATCGGCTGTGTTTGCATATGCTTTCTTGCTCCTTATTTATTTCCGCATTTACTCTGATTACTTTCAGCTTGTGAAAGAGTTTAATTTTTAATTGGTTATTATCATTATAAACTCTATTCACCCCCTCTAGAGTTGCCATCTATTTTTCAATTGGTATCAGATCTCGGTTCTCTCAACAAGGACTAACATCCTAGAGCTGATCCATGGCAACCACACAATCCTTGATTTCCAATCACGGTGAAGGACAGTCCACTCATAGGTCTCCCATATTTGATGGAACTAACTACACCTATTGGAAAACAAGGATGAGCTTTTATCTCAAGTCGCTAGACTTCGACCTGTGGATCATCGTCACCGATGGTTACAAAAAGCCCGCCAGGATAGTTGTCAAAGGTGATCTCATTGAGAAACCACATGACAAATATTCTGACGAGGAGAAGAAACAAGCAAGTCTCGACGCGAGAGCTATTAATGCTTTGTTCTGTGCTATAGACACGAATGAGTTCAACAGGGTCTCAACATGCACCACCTCTCACGAAGTATGGAGACTTCTAGAAGTGACACATGAAGGAACCACCCAAGTCAAGGAATCAAAGATAAGCCATCTCACTCAAGAGTATGAGGCTTTCAAGATAAAGCAAAATAGGACGATCACGCAAATGTTCACAAGATTTTTCGACATCATCAATCCCCTATCTTCGCTCGACAAACAATATACAAATTATGAGAAGATTCGCAAGCTACTTAGGGGGCTACCAAAGATTTGGAACCCTAAGGTGACAGCCATCATAGAAGGAAATGATCTCACAACCATGTCCATGGAGACCTTGATGGGAAAGCTGATAAATCATGAGCTTGACCTCAAGGACTTCGAAGAGCCTGCCCCTAAGTCTAAAGAGATCGCCCTCAAAGCTCACCGACAAAGGATTGACTCCGAAGAGACGGATGGCGATAACTCAGAAGAAGATGATCAAGCTCTCCTTGTCCGCAACTTCAAGAAATTCCTTCGCTTCAACCGAAGAAAGAAGGAACCATAAGAAGACGACGAAGAAGAGCCAACCTGCTACGGTTGCAAGAAGACGGGACATGTCCGAAAAGACTGTCCATTCTTAAAGAAGAACAACCGCTATGAGAAACCATACAAGAAGGCTTCCTCAAAGAAATATGCCAACACAAGCATTTGGCAGGAAAGCGAAGCTAGTGACTCCGAGGAAGAAAAGTACTATCCTCAAGACGCTGCAAACGTGTGCCTAATGGCAACGTCCGACAAGGTATCAAACGAAACTCTTAATGATTTCACTTTTGATGAACTTGGCGATGCTTTCACCGATTTACTTGATGATCACAAAAAGGTCATTGGTAAATATAAACATGCCAAGGAAAAGATCAAAAGTCATGAAGTCAAAATTCAAAGACTTTCTTTACTACTTGATAACATTAGGGACACTTCACCCACGGATGTCACAAATGAGGTATCTAAGCTTAAAATAAGCTTACATGATGCCGAAGCACGCATTGAACAACAAACACAAGAAATCACAGCACTCAACACGAAGCTTGCAGAAGAAAAGAGTAGACACAAGATTTCTATTACTAAGATATATGGTTTGAATGCTAAGGTTACTGAACTGCAGGCTGTCTCCAAGAAATTAGAGACTAAATTAGGAAAATAAGTTGCTCAACCTCAAACCCAATCACATGAGACACACACAAAGCATGACACTACTCGTACTAGTCAACCACATCATCCACCTGCAGATCATAATCATGCTTACATATACACATACTTTCATAAAGCACACAAACCACATGCACGTAGAAATAATTCTCATATGTCACAGAATCATCATGCTACACATAGATACAACCATCACTATGTTGCAAATCATCACCATGCTATTCCATATAGACATCATCACCATGCTACTCCATATAGACATTATCACCATACTGCTCCACATCACTCTACATATAGATATCATCACCATGCTAAGTCTACATATCATCATGCTACTCCATATCACTCTACTCATAGACATCATATGCATGCTCCGAACATAAATAGGAATGCTATATGTACTTATTATGGTTTACATGGACACATTTCACCACAATGTAGAATTAGAAGATTAGTAGATAGAAAGATATATACATGGTTTCCGAAAACTAACTTTTCAGGACCCTCAAGAACTTGGGTACCAAAGGTCACATCTACTCTTGATGTAGGTGGACCTTCCCTCCTCAACTAAAAGTAAGTAGATTCTCGATAGTGGATGCTCGCGACATATGACGGGAGACGCAAATCTTTTCGCATCACTATCGATGAAGAGAGAATGATATGTATCCTTCGGTAACAACCTAAAAGGGTATATTATAGGTAATAGTATTATTGGTCATCCTCCCTCTTCCGTAATAAAGGATGTCTGCCTAGTGACCGAGTTAAAGCATAACCTGCTCAGCATTAGTCATCTTGATGACCATGGATATGACATTAACATTGGACAAAATAAATGCTTTATTTATGATAGGTCAACGGGAGACATTGCTTTTGAAGGGATAAGAGAGGATAATATTTATATTTTCTATCTGTCTAGAGACACTATCAATGCAGGTAGATGCCTATATGCTCATAAGGATGAAAGATTACTGTGGCACCAGTGTCTTGGTCATGCCAACATGGATACTATATCCAGACTATCGACTAAGAAGCTAGTTAGAGGCCTGCCCGGCATCACATTCAAAAAAGATACGGTATGTGCCGAATGTGAATTGAATAAGGCAACTAAGTCCTCATTTCATTCCATAAACTCTGTAAGCACTACTAGACCCTTGCAATTACTTCATATGGATTTATTTGGCCCTAGTAGAGTAGCCAGTCTTGGTGGAAAACTCTATACTTTTGTCATTGTTGATGATTTTTCTAGATTTACATGGGTTTTCTTTCTTACAAATAAAAGCGATGCTATTTCGATTTTCAAGATTTTGTTAAGAAAGTTCAAAACAAAAAAGGCTACATGATTACTCAAATCCGAAGTGATCATAGAGGCGAATTCGAAAATACAGATTTTGAAAAGTTTTGTGATTCTAATGGTTTTGATCATGAGTTTTCTTGTCCAAGAACTCCTCAACAAAATGGTGTTGTGGAGCGGAAGAATAGGACTCTTGGCGATATGGCTAGAGTCATGTTGAACAAGTTTTCACTTCCGAAATACTTTTGGGCTGAAGCTGTCAGTACATCATGCCATATTTTAAATATGGTGCTTATTCGTCCTATTACGAAAAAAACACCCTATGAGCTTTGATTTGGAAGAACCTCAATTGTTTCTTATTTTAGAGTTTTTGGTTGTAGATGTTTTATCCTTAACACCAAAGACAACTTAGGCAAATTTGATGCCAAAGCTGACGATGGTATTTTCCTTGCCATGCTGCCAAGAGCAAGGGATATAGAGTATTTAACAAATGCTCATTAATTGTGGAAGAGTTTACAAATGTGACTTTTTATGAAGATAACAGTGCAGCAGCTACTCTTGATGATGATGTTGAGCCATCAACTTCTACTCCAATGAATATCACAACCGAAACCAATTCTCTGGAGGGCTTGCCAAAGTAATTCTCTTTCAAGCCGTCACATCCAGAAAATTTGGTAATAGGTAAGGTTTTACGTGGAGTAACTACTAGATCATCATTAAGAGACTCTATTGCTAGTACTGCCTTTATTAAACAAATTGAGCCAAAAAACATTTTCGAAGCTTTTAATGATGAATTTTGGATTTCTGCTATGCAAGAGAAACTCAACCAATTTGAGAGGAGCCAAGTATGGGAACTCGTTCCTAGACCGGCCAATCACTCGATCATTGGTACTAAATGGGTTTTTAGAAACAAAGTAAATGAAGATGGTTCAGTCACACGCAACAAAGCTCGTCTAGTAGTCCAAGGATACAACCAAGAGGAAGGTATCGACTACGATGAGACGTATGCTCCTGTTGCTAGATTAGAATCTATTCGGATGCATTGTGCATTTGTAAATTTTCAAAATTTCAAATTATTTCAAATGGATGTTAAAAGTGCTTTCTTGAATGGATTTATTAAGGAGGAAGTTTATGTGAAACAACCTCCTGGCTTTGAAAATCATAAATTTCCCCCACCATATTTTTAAGCTGAAGAAAGCGCTATATGGCCTCAAACAAGCCCCTAGAGCTTGGTATGAATGGATAAGCAATTTCTTGCTTGAGAAAGGTTTTTCTAAAGGGAAAATTGACACCACAGTTTTCATAAAATCTTTTAAAGACACTATTCTCTTAGTCCAAATATACGTAGATGATATTATATTTGGTTCTACTGATGAAACCCTCTGTCAAGATTTTTCCAAGTGTATGCAGACCGAGTTTGAGATGAGCATGATGGGGGAGCTCAACTACTTTCTTGGACTGCAAGTCAAACAAATGTCAAATGGGACTTTCATCTGTCAGTCGAAGTATACAAAGGACATGCTGAAGAAATTCGACCTTGACAACGTCAAACCAATCAGCACTCCAATGGCTACCACAACTAAACTAGAATCAGATGAAAGCGACAAACCCGTGGACCAACGTAAGTATCGAGGTATGATAGGCAGTCTACTCTATTTAACTGCTAGTCGCCCTGATATTATGTTTAGCGTTTGCCTGTGTGCTAGATATCAAGCAAATCCTAAGGAATCACACATGACTGCTGTTAAGCGTATCTTTCGATACCTTAAGGGTACGATTACAGTGGGCCTATGGTATCCCAAGTCAACATCATTTGACCTTATTGGTTACTCTGATGCTAATTTCGCCGGATGCAAGGTCGACCGTAAAAGTACGAGCGGTACGTGTCATTTATTAGGAAAGGCTTTAGTCTCTTGGTTTAGCAAGAAGCAGAATTCTGTCGCACTATCCACAATAGAAGCTGAATACATCGCAGCTGGGCGTTGTTATGCACAAATTCTGTGGATGAAGCAAACCCTTGAAGACTATAATTTATCTTTTATGCACATTCCAATCTTTTGTGACAACACTAGTGCTATAAATCTCACTAAGAACTCCATTTGTCACTCACGCACGAAGCATATTGAAATACGTCACTACTTTTTGCGTGATCATCAGCAAAATGACACTATTAACTTAGAATTGATTGACACTTATCATCAGCTAGCAGATTTCTTCACAAAACCATTATCCGAAGAGCGCTTCAATTTTCTCTGTCGTAAACTTGGAATTTTGGATGAAGCTGTTATTAATTAAAATAAACCTGCGTAAATATTGAGTATGTCTTGATTCTTTTATGATAAAAATGCTATGGGTACAAGCCAAAAGGGTCCTTCTGACGACAAGGCGTAAAAGCCTAAGCGACATGGTGCACTAGTCCTCAGGACTACCGCTAGCTGGGATCCGGCCCCTGTAGCTAACCCATGGCAGCTTCAAAATATTGAATTATGACATAATTCCTTGTTTATTACATGGTTAAATTTCAATTTATCACATGCAAAAATGCAAATTTTCAAAACTTCACTTTGCTTTAAAGTTAACTTTCTGTCATTCTCCACTTAAGTCTTTCTTGTATATGTCCTCACTTTCCTTTTCCTTTGGTCTCTCACACTTAACCATTTTTTTCTTCTTCTCAGCCTGATTTCTTTTCTGTCAACAGAATCCGAAATTCGGGCCGAACTCTGCCCTCACCAGAGTTTAGACCGAATTTGGCCTGGCTGTTCCAGAACCGGGAACAGTCTCAGCCGCTGATCATAAATAGATCCAATGGCCTATATTTGTTCCGACCAATTGGAACCCTTCACATATATTCAGGCTCTCCTCTCTCTTCTCCTCCATTTCCACCTTTTCCACTTCTCCAAACACTTTTTCTCACAACCCTAACCCTAGGTCTTCCTTTCTAGGGCTCATCTCTTCCCCAAACTCAAGGAGAAGTCCTCTTTCACCATTCTCCTTCATTGTTCATCATCACTTTGAGGTATATCTCAACACTTTTCTATATCTCAATTTCTCCATTATCTTTATTATTTCATGGCTCTACGTTTGTTCAATCACGGGAAGAGACTTCGAACCGAGGGAGCGTCCTCTTCGAATGCTCCTCCTCGCGTTGAACCGCCCGTTGAACAACAACCACCTATCTACCCGTTGTTCAATCTACCTCGTCTACTTGACCCAAACAAATTTGACGACCGAATATTTGTATCACTCGATGCATCTAATGATTGGTTTAGTAATTTTCGGACACGTCCGGTGTTTGCAGGTCACCCTATCAATTTTACTATTTTCTCTCAATATGATGCACTTTTTCATGACCTTTGCCTTGACGAACTTTTCACCACCAACTCGGTCATTTATCGTAGTGCTATTCAAATGTTCAACTGCAACCTAACTCATGATGATACACACATTTATTCACGGGTTGCGGGAATTGACATCTCGTTTGATGATTTCGATTTGGCCAAACACCTTGAACTCCAAGAGCCAAACTCATGGGAAAAGCTTGTTGAAGCTCGATCGTTTCAATTTCCCGATGGATCTTCACTTGAAAGCTTCAAGGACAACTTGTGTACCCCGAACACACGTCCTCGTAAGCTTTTGGCCAAGTATCTCAATCCCTATTTTTATGAACTTCATCGAATTATCTTTAACACCATTCTACCCAAAGCGGGATCCACCGATGAAGTCACCTACTTTGAAATCTCGGCCTTATATCACCTCCACTTTCATGTACCATTTAATCTTCCACGTACCATGATGGACTGGATGATTAATTCTAGGAAGAAACCAAGATCCTTGGTTTATGCTTTGTATCTTCCTATGGTATTTCGTGCTTTTCGCATACCTCTTGATGAGTGTCAGTTCTTACCTGCCCCTGTCTTTCTTTCAAAGGCACGGAGGCTTCAGGCAGCCGTTGGCTCACCAGTCGTGTCTGAGCATTCTGATGATGTGTCAGATGCCCCTCCTCTTGGACAGGATCCTCCTCCTCCTCCTGCCACTCTCGAGTCTCTTCAGACCATGCTCCGCGATCGTTTTACCTTAGAGGATGATCGCTGGACTCAGCTGGATTACCGGACTACCCTGCAGATGAGTGCCATCAGCAACTCGTTGTACGATATTCGGTACTCTATGTCTCGCCATCCTTCCATGCCTATTCCTATGGAGCGGGACCCTGGTCGTGAGGGATATCGTATCGATGACCCTTGGGTTATTCGTTACTTGGATCCGGATGTAGCCTTCGTGGACCCTCGTCGTTCCTTCACTGATCCATCAGACGACGCTGGGCCTTCACAAGCTCGATGATGGATATGGACTGCTACTTGCTGCTCCTACTGAAGATCATAGCTTATGTTTCTTTCTGCACTTTGGATTTTAGTTGCTTTTATGTGCTTTGCTTGTATTAGACTTATTATGAGTTGTGACTCTTGAGACATTTAGTAGTTTTATCAATTTTTATGCAGTTTCATCTATTATCTCTTGGTGTGCTTGCCAGTTCTTATTTGATTATGGTTTATTGCTAAATGCCAAAAGGGGGAGATATTTGTATATTCTATATTCTTTTTTGTCTCTGTATCTGTGCTTTTGGGAGAATGTTCTTATCAGGCCAACAGCATTCAAAGCAATGTTTACGGGAGAGCTATTTTTTTAAGCTTGGCACTGATTACGTAGGAGCTATGATTTTGGGAGCTGTGCTTTTTGTCCTTAAATGTGTCCAGGTATGAATATTGAATATACAATTATTATTTTGTCAATTATCAATATGGGGGAGATTGTTGACACGAAGTCATAGTCAACCAAATATTGATAGAATTAACTAAATAATACTTGTGATAATTCAATACGACACATAAAGACTACGTCTAGCACAAGTCAGACGATAGCTCAGTTTTGCAATGCAAGTCATTGTTGAGTCTATATTTTATAACTTTATTGAGTCTAGCTTATGTAAGTTGAGTTGTGCTGAGCATCTGAGACTTAACCTATATCCTACCCAAAATCCAAAAGCTCCACACACATCCAAATAAGCCCATTAGACCAATGACCTATTCTGTGCTCTGGAGACAGAGTTCGGGCCGAACTCTGCCTCCTAAAAATCAGCACCCTAATTTTTAGGGTTGGCTGGTTGCAAGTTGTCTAACGGCCAAATTTTTGAAAATTCCAACCATAATTCTGGCCGAATTCTGCCTACCTGGTATCCTATAAATAGGCCATGAATTCTCTCATTTTCAATCATCTAATCTTCTCTTCTCTTCTCTCTAAAGCTCAATACAAGCCATACCCTTCTTCATCTACTAGCCACAAGCTCCCTCAGCCTCAAGTGCTCAGCATTTTTCAGTTAGGAGTTTGTGCAAGAGTTCAAGAAGTCGCTTGGAAAATTCCAAGCATCGCCACTGCGATCTTTGTAAGAAGTTGACGTGCTCTTCTGAAGAAAAGGTACGGGGTGTAACTACTATTTCAAAAATAGTGGATTTAATCCTGAGCTAGAGTTCTCAGGCCTTGACTAGTCCTCCACGAGGGAAACCAGGTTAAAAATCGGCTGTGTTTGTGTATACTTTCTTATTTCCGTATTTACTCTGATTACTTTTAGCTTGTGAAAGAGTTTAATTTTTAATTGGTTATTATCGTTATAAACTCTATTCACCCCCTTCAAGAGTTGCCATCTGTTCTTCAGTGCTTCGGCACTAGATGGGCATCGAGTATTAAGTCGTTGGCATAAAGATGCATTAGTCGAATTTGAGTCTTTCGAGTTAAGTCAAGAAGGGCCGTAAGTCAAGTTGGGTTAAGTCATATTGATTGTGAGGTACGGCCTCGATATCGAAGTACGGACCAAGTTTATGGCACGACCATGTTATTGTGTCTCGAAGTACGACACAAAAGGCAAGGACGATTGATACGTTAATAGTATTGGAACGAGAATGGTCTAGAGGCAACGATAAGTAAGTCATCGGTGTAATGGCACGAGGAAGGTTGAGAGACGCGAAATAGACCAGGAAATTATGTCCTAAAATTGATCATAAGGCAAGAATAAAAAGACAATCACAAAGGGGATTATGTTGCACATCGTAAATGAACGTGTTGGTTTTGTATGGGTGGACGAGGAACTCACTCCACCAGTACAGTTGAGTACTGACACCCATATAGTATATATGTGTAGACACTGGTAGAAGCTTGTTGGCACGGAGCTCGCTTGGATGCGTCGAGGTACGGAGTTCTTTGGCATTTTGAGACGTGCGGCCGTATAGAATCTGGACTTATACGGGACATAATGTATGGATATCGCCTATCTGAAGCATCTGTTGGCTCATCAAATTGTATTGGGAGATGAGAGAGAGCTGAGTGAAAGTATTCTGGGAGAAAGTGAGCTTGAGTGACTTAAACTCTTGGCTTTGCGCCTTGTGTAATCTTATTCATTATTAATAAAGGACTGGATTTTGTTGTATACTCATGTTGCCATGTTATTCAACATTTTTGCATGGAATTCTGTACGACGACCCCGTCGCAAGCTGTTGTAATCGGCTTTTATGAAATCTGCCTTGCATGAGCACAATCTAGGCTCACGTGGCATCACAACTTACTGAGAATAATTGTTCCTACGGGATCGGGGCGTGATATATAATGGTATCAGAGCACGACTTTACGTCCTTGGACTTTGATTGAGTTCTTTAACTCTGATGGCTTTGTGCTAAATATCGTTTTCGAAAATTGAATCATTAGTGCGCTCTCTCTCTCAATGTTTTACGGCATGTTTATACAATAAGTCTATGTAATTTGTAAATTGTATGAGTATAGTTTTTAATAAAAACAAAATATGGTTCACGTAAAGCACGGTTAGCTAAGTCGGGCTGGACATATAGTCCAAGAATTGCGACGACCTTAGAAAAGTCATGTTCGAAATTCAAATCGTTTTGAAATAGGAATGAGTTGACTTGATTCATAAAATTTAGGATGACTATTGATAGAGGTACAATTGGACGATGTTATCGTCAATACGACATAGATGAACGTGCTTAAAATTTAAAAAATAGTTCGAATGGAGATTCGATGTAATTGGGATTTAAAATTTGTTTTGAAGATTTATCGAATGACTTCATCCCTGTGGTGTATAGGATAGCCTTGGGGATGTTGATCAATTGATGATGCAGGGTACCAATGAATCTATCAGTAAGCGTCGCAGTAAGTAAAGCCTTAGATTGACTACCATTGAGTAAGTTATAATCTTGAAGATTTTGACGAGTTGATTCGAACGAACTAGAAATGACGCGCACCGGATTAGGATTACACAAGTACGAAATGAAAAAAATGATTTAGTAGGTAAGTTGAATCGAGAAAAAGTTAAGATGTAACGAATGGATGACTCTGTCGAGGAATCGATATGAATTGTATATGAAAAGTTGGCACAATTGGAAGTTAGCGTACATGGAAATGATTTGAGTAGACAAAAATGACTCTAAGGATTGGGATAGATGTTGCTCGATGATGTCACGCCCCAGTACCGGAATACTGAGGCGGACTAGGCCAGCTACATCGTATGAGGTATATAGACGTCGTACGGCGATCGTGGCTGTCAAGAGACTAGGGGGTGCATTGTCACGACCCGCACCCTGATTAGGGGCACGAGAACATGGGTACGTCCAGCCTACGCCGCAGTGTCGGCGGTAGAACGCTGTATAGGTCATCTATAACATCTAACATCTAACCACAAGATATACAAACCTGTCATCTCCGTACGGAGGTATAACATAACAACTCAACTCTATATCTCAAACACAAGTCTAGGAAAGATAGAGCATGATATGGAATCAGACGAAAGGAAGAAACTGAATATATATATAGAGTTACCACACCACACAAGTAGATGTCCAACACAAATAAGTGCAAGACCTGAAATATAACTAAGTCACAACTAACAATCGGAACAGTCCGATACAAAATGAGAACTGTAAACACTAGACTAGACTAGGCACCCTCTACTGAGCCAGATGCTCCTCAGGCTCCTGAAGGTCACCCTCATGTGTCCCATAGAAGGTAGGACAGTCACCATCATCATCTGTAATATTTTCAATAGGCCCAGTCAGGACAGGAACGAGCACAATACATCTCACGCAGTTCATATCATGTTAGGAAATGTAAAGCATGCATAGAGTAAGATACATGAACTGTAAAGAAATATATATAAAAACGAGAGAGATTTAATAACTGGAAATATCTATATATATGATAAGTAAGAACTGTAGGTAACCTGTGATTTAGAGCATGAGATGGTTATATAAACGAGCTTAGGACATATACAAGATTTCACAAGAATTTGTACAAGATGGGATTTTGATCACATAACCATTTTCTACTCACCCTCCCCAATCAATACGCAACGATCCAGTCAAGTTACATTACCTTGTACAAGAGGTTTTTATCATGTTTGCTCACGTGATCATGAGAGTACAAGATTGCATAAGAGTATACATAAAAGCGGTGTACATGAAATACAAGATGTTCGTGAAAAGCACATGACAACTGTATCTGATGCACCCCGAGGGAGATAACATCGCATGACAAGATCCATATAGTACCAATCCGTGATAATGACGTGACAGCATCATGTAAGGTATTCTAGAGCAAGAATATAAATCCTAACAAGTATGAAAAGATCAGAGAATGTACTCGCCTGTCACCCTGTATGACTGATATGAATAGATGTCCGAACTGGTGTCACAGAGTCCTATTTAGAGTAAAATAGGTCACAACATATCCACAATGGTAAAAATAGAGTATACAATGCATACTACATGATTCTAGGTCAATCTGGTCAAAAGTCAACTCTTGGTCAACTCTGGTCAACTCTAAAGTCAAACTAGTCAAAGTTAGGTCAACACTAGTCAAACTAGTTAGGGTTTTAGTCAAACTAGTTAAACTAGTTGTTTTAGGTCATTCCTAGTCAATTCCAGGTTAACTAGGTCAAATTTGACCTAAGGTTGACTTTGGTCAACCCTTAGTCAACAAGGGTCAACTAGTAGTGTTTTAGGTCATTAGGGTTAGCCCCAAGCCATAGGCTAGTATCTTGGCCATAGGCCATTGTCATAGGTTTCTATATAGACCTATACTTAACAAGTTATACATATATTTATATATATATATATATATATATATATATATATATATATATATATATATATATATATATATATATATATATATATATATATATCAACTTATATATATTACATATATATATATAGAGATAAGAGAGAGGGACATAGAGTGAGAGAGAGAGAGAATGAGAGAAAGGGACAGAGAATAGGACAGTGAGAGAGAGAGAGGTCTGAATAGTAGGGGGGAGTCCCAGAATTTTTGGAACTAATATCCAGTCCCAAACACCCACACACACAGTAACATATATACATATATATGTATATACACACAACTCCCTATATACACTACCAAATACCCCCAAAATTCACCCACACTCACACATACATATATACTACGTATATATGTACTAAAATACACTCATACAATGTATTAATCTTAACAAAATAGGTTTTGAAATTCACCTTTTGAAAACTGGGAAAATCCTAAAACTGGAAACAGTGCACAGTTTTGCTCGAAACTAGGTAATTCGATTTACACACACTAAAACGAGCTAAGGCTCGATTCAAATGGTTGGTAACTGGTGCCCCATACATACACTAGTGTCCTAGGTGCCTGACACGACACCACGACACGGTTTTATGTGTCCAAACTCCCAAAAACACCACACGGGTAAATTGATACGCTCACACGCGTGCACAGCGTCGTGCACGTGTTCACGTGTCTCGTGGACACACCAGGAGACACGACACGTCTCGTGGTCGTGCACACGTGTAGCCCATACATAGGGCTACATGATCCACACCCTGACATGTGTCTACGACACTCGTGAACATAAAACGAACCCCGTATCAGTCGTAAAAACACGACTGATACACGCGTGTTTCGACAGCGTCGTGCACGCTGTCACATGCCTCGTGCTCGCGACACAGGACACGACACGTCTCGTATTCGTGTCCTCGTGTACGCCACGAATAGGGCTACACGCCCGTGTCACTATGAGACACCCTAGTGTCGTGTCCATGTGACACGACACGCTCAAAGTCGCCCCCGTGCGCGTGTGCGCTGACAGCGCGTGTCCAGTGCGAGTGAGATTTCTCACTCGACACGACACGACGCGACACGAGACTTTGGGGGCATGTTCGCAGACATTGCCCCCGTGTCTGTGTCAATTTGCACATGTGCTAGTGGCCTGTGCAGTGCGCACGAAGTGTCGGGTAGCAGGGCATGCACGAGGGTCTCGTGCAGTAGGTTCGTGTCCAATTTGGACACGGACACAACACGAAAGCATGCTCAGTCTAGGTGTTTTGTGATCAGCAAGTCTAGGGCTACTAGGTTATGTAATTTGTTTTACAAAAACACAAAAACAAGTCCATTGTGGCATTTCACCAAACAAGGGTTTAAGGCTTAGGATACGTGTCCGATACGGACACCAAACCAAGTCTAGTTTTCACCAAATTTTACCCACAGTTATGGTAGTCCTATATGAATGCATTTATGAAGAAAAAACAGGATTTTAACTAAGTTTGAGAGCATTTACCTATTTGTGCAATCCAATGAAAACCAATGAAAAGGGGGGTGTGTGTTCTTCAACTTGATGATGTCCAAAGCCTCCAAATTCTGGATTTCTAGCTTCCCTTAGCACCCTTGATATTGTAGGGTCCCAATGCAAAAGACTAGAGTGAATTTGGATCAATATTGCTCAAGTTGTGTAGGGTTGAAGGAATGGGAATTTTTGTGGATTAAAATTCATGTAAAATTGTTCATGAATGATGCAATGGGACTAAATAGAAGTGTGGACTGCTAGGGGGGTCCTTGGCCGGCCATGGCATGGGGGGGGGGTGTCCTTGCCCTTCCTTCATGGCTAAGGCATGGACTTTGTGTAAAGGGTCTTGATATTTGGAGTGGTTTAAGGAAAATATCAATAAAGGTAATATCTAGATATTTAACTACCTTAACCAATGACTAATATCTATCCTCATGCTTCTAGGTTAGTAGCTAACCTCTAGGTTAGGGTAAACTAGGTTAGGGACTAACATGGTACTTAACAATAATTAAAATAATATTAAAAACACATAAATACAAATAATTTCAAATAAATCCTAGAAAATTACGAAAATATCCTTTAGGCTAAAAAGTCCTAATTTGATGTTCTAAACCTATGGCTAGGCTCACATGATCATGGTTAGTCTCTAGGTTAAGAAACCTCTAGAGTTTTCACTAGGGTTATACTAGTAAAATCACAAAGTCATAAGTCGTGACTTAGAAAATAGTTTTAATTAACTAAAAATCACCAAAAATCATATTATGACTAAAATACCATTAATAAATAATAAAAATAATAAATTTTCAAAAATACCCCAATTTCAAAAAACTGGGTGCTACAAGTCTACCCTCCTTAGAAAATTTCGTCCTCGAAATTAGAATGGTCATACTCCTTTTAGGTCAAACACCCCAACAATCATAGTCTCAAACACACAGTCCGATAATCATATGCGTCTGTCCAAAATCATGATATTCGGAATCTTCGTCATGCTAGTGAGCAAGGCTATGATATTCACAGAGTCCTCGACTAAGGTACATACCTCTAGAATCATGGTATTTAAAATTTTTGTATTGCCGCATGCCTGGCCGCGAAAACCTTAAATTCCCACATCCGAGAAATACGTCCAAAATCCGACTATATGTCCTCACTATGCCAGCTAACATGACTATAGAAGGTTCTAGATCCCATGATCGAGACGACCTAGCCCATACGACTTATCTCAGAAGGAAATAATTCACAATGAAATATCCGAACGAAATTTATCAACTACAAGGAACAGATAGAATCAAAATTCCAAGATAGTTATAAGGAGGCAAATGCAGAAATAGAATCGAAAAGGTTGGAACCTGCAATCATCTCTCCCTCTGTCTGTGCATCATCGACTGCCATGGCAAAAGCTCGCCCCGGCTGGCCTCCCTTGGCCTGCTGCTGATGCTGGGCAAACCTCTGCTGTTGAGTCTGCAACGGTGGTCCTGTCTGCTGCCCTGTCGGAGCTCTAGCTCCTGCTACTGTCTGAGTCAATCGTGCCAAGTTCTTGGGACACTCCTTCAACTGATGCTCTGCTGAACCACAAAGCAAACACAGGCCCTGCCTCTTCCTGCAGTCGTCCCATCCGTGACCTTGCTTCTTGCAAAAGTTACACATAGGGTGCTGTTGCTGCCTGGGTGCCTGCTGGTGAAGTATATGTCCCTGGCCCTGAAACGGCTGCTGAACTGGCCTCTGCTGTATGTGAGGGCGCTTAGCTGGCCCTGCACTAGAACTAGCCCCTAAGGTATCACTGCTCCTCTTCGGCTTGAGACCGAAGTCCTCCTCTGCAATCTGTGCGTCCATCAATATCTGATCGAACGTCGCGTCACGGCGTCCCGAGGTGCGGGTGCGCACTGCATGAATAAGTCCCCTGCGGAACTTACGAGCCTTCTGCCCCTCATCTTGGATCATATCGGGAGCGAACCTGCTAAGGCGGAAGAACTCAGCTGCATACTCGTCAACCGACGAGTTCCCCTGCACTAGACCCACGAACTGGCCCTCCAATGCTGTAAGAGCCACGTCCGGGAAAAACTTCTCCTTGAAGAGCCTCCGGAAGTTCTCCCAAGTCAGCCCTCTCACCGACGTATGAGGATCCGTGCGGTACCATGTCAGCACAATGTCGAAGAATCGGCTGGCTGCGGCCGAAACCCAAAGCGCTCTAGGAAGCTCTGCCAGCTCCATGCTCCGCTGTACATCCTCTAGCCAGTCGTCTGCATAGAGGATGCCCTCCGTGCCTGTGACGTCCCTGGAGCTTATCTTCCTGAAGTCCAATACTGTCCCCGGCCTGGACTACTGCTGGTACGGCTGCTGGCCAGTAGGGCCCTGTACCGTACCCGGTGCCACTCTCTCTACTGCTGCTAGGGCAAGCTGATGCGAGTTCTCCATACTCTGCCTCAGCATCTCGATCTGTCGGTGTGACGCCTCCGACTGGCGCTGCGATGCCTCTGCCTGGGTCCGTTGTGTCTCCATCATCCGCTGAAGGAGAAGGAACATATGGTGCGTATCCGTCGGTACCGGTGGTGGTGGCAGCAGTATCTCCGGAACAACGGCCGTAACCCTCTGGGGTGGAGGTGGTAGACCTCCCTGCGCAACTGCCGGGGTCTCCGGAATAGTAGAATCACTGGGGACAGTCTCGTAAACCTCCTCCTCTGCCTGATCAGATCTCTCAGGCAAACTACTCGATCCAGTGGCCTGCGGGTGCATCTTCGTCATCCTGGAGACGAATTGAAACAAAGAGGTCAATATGGCACATGAGTAGATTTATCAAAGAAGGACAGTTAAATTAATACAAGGGAAGTAATCATGATAATCAAAAGATCGGAAATTTCCTAGGTGTGATTGAGAAACTCCTATCATGTCCTAGGTCCTACGTCCTAATTGCAGGCTCGTAATTAGTACTCTAAGTCGAGCACCATTACGAGATCGCACTAACTGCGACACAGACCTGCATGGGCCACCATAAAAACGTGTCACGACCCGCACCCTGATTAGGGACACGAGAACGTAGGTACGTCCAGCCTACGCCGCAGTGTCGACGGTAGAACGCTGTATAGGTCATCTATAACATCTAACATCTAACAACAAGATATACAAACCTGTCATCTCCGCACGGAGGTATAACATAACAACTCAACTCTATATCTCAAACACAAGTCTAGGAAAGATAGAGCATGATATGGAATCAGGCGAAAGGAAGAAACTGAATATATATATAGAGTTACCATACCACACAAGTAGATGTCTAACACAAATAAGTGCAAGACCTAAAATATAACTAAGTCACAACTAACAATCGGAACAGTCCGATACAAAATGAGAACTGTAACACTAGACTAGACTAGGCACCCTCTACTGAGCTAGATGCTCCTCAGGCTCCTGAAGGTCACCCTCATGTGTCCCATAGAAGGTAGGACAGTCACCATCATCATCTGTAATATTTTCAACAGGCCCAGTCAGGACAGGAACGAGCACAATACATCTCACGCAGTTCATATCATGTTGGGAAATGTAAAGCATGCATAGAGTAAGATACATGAACTGTAAAGAAATATATATAAAAACGAGAGAGATTTAATAACTGAAAATATCTATATATATGATAAGTAAGAACTGTAGGTAACCTGTGATTTAGAGCATGAGATGGTTATATAAACGGGCTTAGGACATATACAAGATTTTACAAGATTTCACAAGAATTTGTACAAGATGGGATTTTGATCACATAACCATTTCCTACTCACCCTTCCCAATCAATATACAACGATCCAGTCAAGTTACGTTACCTTGTACAAGAGGTTTTTATCATGTTTGCTCACGTGATCATGAGAGTACAAGATTGCACAAGAGTATACATGAAAGCGGTGTACATGAAATACAAGATGTTCGTAAAAAGCACATGACAACTGTATCTGATGCACCCCGAGGGAGATAACATCGCATGACAAGATCCATATAGTACCAATCCGTGATAATGACGTGACAGCATCATGTAAGGTATTCTAGAGCAAGAATATAAATCCTAACAAGTATGAAAAGATCAGAGAATGTACTCGCCTGTCACCCTGTATGACTGATATGAATAGATGTCCGAACTGGTGTTACAGAGTCCTATTTAGAGTAAAACAGGTCACAATATATCCACAATGGTAAAAATAGAGTATACAATGTATACTACATGATTCTAGGTCAATCTGGTCAAAAGTCAACTCTTGGTCAACTCTGGTCAACTCTAAAGTCAAACTATTCAAAGTTAGGTCAACACTAGTCAAACTAGTTAGGGTTTTAGTCAAACCAGTTAAACTAGTTGTTTTAGGTCATTCCTAGTCAATTCCAAGTTAACTATGTCAAATTTGACCTAAGGTTGACTTTGGTCAATCCTTAGTCAACAAGGGTCAACTAGTAGTGTTTTAGGTCATTAGGGTTAGTCCCAAGCCATAGGCTAGTATCTTGGCCATAGGCCATTGTCATAGGTTTCTATATAGACCTATACTTAACAAGTTATACACATATATATATATATATATATATATATATATATATATATATATATATATATATATCAACTTATATATATTACATATATATAGAGAGAGATAAGAGAGAGGGACATAGAGTGAGAGAGAGAGAATGAGAGAAAGGGACAGAGAATAGGACAGTGAGAGAGAGAGGTCTGGACAGTAGGGGGAGTCCCAGAATTTCTGGAACTAAAATCCAGTCACAAACACCCACACACACAGTAACATATATACATATATATGTATATACACACAACTCCCTATATACACTACCAAATACCCCCAAAATTCACCCACACTCACACATACATATATACTACGTATATATGTACTAAAATACACTCATACAATGTATTAATCTTAACAAAATAGGTTTTGAAATTCACTTTTTGAAAATTGGGAAAATCCTAAAACTGGAAACAGTGCACAGTTTTGCTCGAAACTAGGTAATTCGATTTACACACACTAAAATGAGCTAAGGCTCGATTCAAATGGTTGGTAACTGGTGCCCCATACATACACTAGTGTCCTAGGTGCCTGACACGACACCACGACACGGTTTCACGTGTCCAAACTCCCAAAAACACCATACGGGTAAACTGATACGCTCACACGCGTGCACAGCGTCGTGCACGTGTTCACGTGTCTCGTAGACACACCACGAGACACGACACGTCTCGTGGTCGTGCACACGTGTAGCCCACACATAGGGCTACACGATCCAGACCCTGACACGTGTCTACGACACTCGTGGACATAAAACAAACCCCGTATCAGTCGTAAAAACACGACTGATACACGCGTGTTTCGACAGCGTCGTGCACGCTGTCACACGCCTCGTGCTCTCGACACAGGACACGACACGTCTCGTGTTCGTGTCCTCGTATATGCCACGCATAGGGCTACACGCCCGTGTCACTACGAGACACCCTAGTGTCGTATCCATGCGACACGACACGCTCAAAGTCGCCCCCGTGCGCGTGTGCGCTGACAGCACGTGTCCAGTGCGAGTGAGATTTCTCACTCGACACGACACGACACGACACGAGACTTTGGGGGCATGTTTGTAGACATTGCCCCCGTGTTCGTGTCAATTTGTACGTGTCCTAGTGGCCTGTGCAGTGCGCACGAAGTGTCGGGTAGCAGGGCATGCACGAGGGTCTCGTGTAGTGGGTTCGTGTCCAATTTGGACACGGACACAGCACAAAAACGTGCTCAGTCTAGGTGTTTTATGATCAGCAAGTCTAGGGCTACTAGGTTATGTAATTTGTTTTACAAAAACACAAAAACAAGTCCATTGTGGCATTTCACCAAACAAGGGTTTAAGGCTTAGGATACGTGTCCGATACGGACACCAAACCAAGTCTAGTTTTCACCAAATTTTACCCACAGTTATGGTAGTCCTATATGAATGCATTTATGAAGAAAAAACAGGATTTTAACTAAGTTTGAGAGCATTTACCTATTTGTGCAATCCAATGAAAACCAATGAAAAGGGGGGTGTGTGTTCTTCAACTTGATGATGTCCAAAGCCTCCAAATTCTGGATTTCTAGCTTCCCTTAGCACCCTTGATGTTGTAGGGTCCCAATGCAAAAGACTAGAGTGAATTTGGATCAATATTGCTCAAGTTGTGTAGGGTTGAAGGAATGGGAATTTTTGTGGATTAAAATTCATGTAAAATTGTTCATGAATGATGCAATGGGACTAAATAGAAGTGTGGGCTGCTAGGGGGGGTCCTTGGCCGGCCATGGCATGGGGGGGGGGGGGTGTCCTTGCCCTTCCTTCATGGCTAAGGCATGGACTTTGTGTAAAGGGTCTTGATATTTGGAGTGGTTTAAGGAAAATATCAATAAAGGTAATATCTAGATATTTAACTACCTTAACCAATGACTAATATCTATCCTCAAGCTTCTAGGTTAGTAGCTAACCTCTAGGTTAGGGTAAACTAGGTTAGGGACTAACATGGTACTTAACAATAATTAAAATAATATTAAAAACACATAAATACAAATAATTTCAAATAAATCCTAGAAAATTACCAAAATACCCTTTAGGCTAAAAAGTCCTAATTTGATGTTCTAAACCTATGGCTAGGCTCACATGATCATTGTTAGTCTCTAGGTTAAGAAATCTCTAGAGTTTTCACTAGGGTTATACTAGTAAAATCACAAAGTCATAAGTCGTGACTTAGAAAATAGTTTTAATTAACTAAAAATCACCAAAATTATATCATGACTAAAATACCATTAATAAATAATAAAAATAATAAATTTTCAAAAATACCCCAATTTCAGAAAACTGGGTGCTACATGCATGCTACAATCAGGTCTCCTATGGTCCTACAGAGCATCTATGTCTCAATCAATCAAAACAAGAAGCAGTAAATAATGATCATATAAGACAAAGCTGTAAGGCGTCCCTGACGCTTCATCAAAATGATTCATGAGCCTAGGTTTTACAAAAAGATGAGCTAGTACCGAGAGTCAATAGTACATAACCGTAGTCAGCTGCAGTCTGATTTAATTACAATTATGTAATAGGAAACTAATATCCAGAACTACCGGCTAAACAGGTGAGGTGGCTAAACGCCAAGTACAAAATAGAAGATATCAGAGCAGCGAAAAAGAAACCCACCCATGGTCCCTGGCACCCATACTCCTAGTGTGCACCATTGTTCGGGTGGAAGGTTGGATCCTCTGGAGCTGCTACGAGATCTGGCCAAACAAAACCAGCGGGGTCAGGCCCCGAATAGCAAGTACCACAAGGGAGCACAAAAGAGTGAGATAAAATCCAATAAGTAAAATATGACCTGATTCACGAGTTATAGGCTTATATCATATCATCGAGACAATACGACACCCTTACAACCAAACAAGGACAAACGGTGCCAATATCGTGCCGAGATAAGATATATCCTATAACCATGGGCAGGTGAAGGGCTTCTGATCGCGACTTCAGTCCATAGCCTATCGCAGCATAATAGCCCAACCCAACAACCAAACAAGGACATGGGTTGGACCACGCACCACGATTGTCCATGTTCCTCAGTTGCTAACCGAAGAAAACATATCACAAACAAGTCAGCTTACAAGCGGCCATTCAATCCTCCGGCTTTCTATGATTTGTCTGGATTATCCCAGTAATGCATATATAGGAATCCTCAGTTTATGTAAACCCAGCAAGGCTAGCCAAACCATATAATATATATACACACATATCACTTTGATTATGCACCGGTCCTCCGTAAGGCCACCGTGCTAAAACATATAACACATAGCTCGTAGGAGTCGGATATAGTCATCCACTATAGCGGATGAAACTGTATCCGTGGCGGCCAAATCGACACGTCAGGACAGGACCTGGGGTGGCCAGTATGGCACAATCTCGGGATTCCGTTCCCACCCATTGTATCTACGAATTTGAGTTTCTTAGATTAACTCTATCTTGATATGGAATTACATGTCGTGGTCACATGGTCATCCTCCTATATATCGTACCATAGTACGCGTACCCTAAGTATGAATCCACATCGGCCCGATCTAGATCCATGCTTAGTGTAATGCTTCAAACAATAATCAACATACCACGACACTATTACTGACCAATTACCATGACTGTACTGGAAGGTACACATGTATTGACATATAACACGAACGATCACTTGGCATGCAGAGTCACGCCTCAGTGCAATCATTAAATGGCACCGCAGTGCATACTAATATTGTATCTCAATACACACTTAGAATATGTACCAGCATGTATACAGGTAATCAGGTTAGAAACATGGTCAAGTTAAGAAGTCATTCGGACTCCTCGTGACATAAAAGTCACATATGAATTCTGGTTAAAGTGAGACATGAGGACCCTTGAAGCCAATACAAAGATCTACAACTTTCATGTTGGGAGTTGGGAGAAATTCTGGCCACAAATCAGTCAAATAGGAGATAAAACAGCCAAAATAGGCACTATGCGACACTATTCAAGCCATGCAGCACTATTCATCCTGCGGTACTATTCATCTCATGCGGCTGCAGTACTATTCATTCCATGCGGCTGTGGCACTATTCATTCCTGCAGCTGCGGCACTATTCATTCCATGCGGCTGCGGCACTATTCATCTCATGCGGCTGCGGCACTATTTATCTCATGCGTCTGCGGCACTATTCATTCATGCGGCTGTGGCACTAATTATTCCTGCGGCTGTGACACTATTCATCTCATGCGGCTACGGTACTATTCATGCTCATGCGGCTGTGGCACTATTCATGCGACTGAGGTACGATTCATTCCTGTGGCTGCGGTACTATTCATCTCATACAACTGTGGCACTATTCATCTCATGCGGCTGTGGCACTATTCATTCCTGCGGCTGCGGCACTATTTATCGTCCCTGCCAAAATTAGGACAGATGAACAAAGAAATGGCCAAAAATGCTTTTGGCCATAACTTTCTCAAAATAAGTCGAAATATAACTTTTCAAAGGTCAAAATTGGGTAGAATTGAATTCCCTACAACATAGGACCATTAGTTTTCAAAAACAATCAAGTTTGATAGATCAAAACTATAAAAATCCATAAAAACCTAGTTATAGAAACTTAGATCTACATCAAACTAGCCATTAAAATCAAAACTCCAAGAACTAAACTTGTAGAGAATGAAGAGATGAACAATATAGACAAATAATATCTAAGAAAAATCAAGAAATAAAAAATGTAAGAATCTCTCCATTTGGTACAAGATGTACTTGCCTAAGGATGGTGGTTGAGAAAATAAATAGAAGAGTGAATGAGGAGAGAGAGAGAGAGAAAGAGAATATATATAGGGGTTGGGTTGACTCAAAGAGACCCTAAGCTTAAGCATGCTCTTAACCATGTGACTAATGACATGTTAATTGCTACATGATACAACTAATTAAATTAATTAAATAAAATCCCAACCACAACACGGTTCAGAAATCCTATCATCGAAACAGTGAACCACGCCTACAACCAGACAAGGACAAGGGGTGACACACTAATCCACGACGAGATACTGTTCCATGCCATGGCCAGTTACAAATATATGATATATACAATCAAGATACAGGTGCCAGATATCATATACGAAAAAATCAAAAATTTACGTATTTCGGGAATGGAGAGTGACAGATGATTTGAGTTGGCATAGAACAATGCAACTTGAGAAAAAATATGTTATTTGATGACTTAAGATAAACGAATGAACATATTTGATTTGAGTTTCAAGGAATTGATCATGTAACTAGTTCGAGAGATAATGATCGAATTTGATCTTGAACGTCGAGGAGATTGTGGTAATCTAGTTCGGAAGATAGCATCAGTTGCATGACTCAAAGTTTGATGTAAAGAAAGATTGTCAGGTTATGTGCATCATCGATGGTATTGAGGCGTATCAAAGATCGATGTGCGATAAAACGGGGGTACTCTAATTTGAAGAATGATGATCGTATAAAATGTTATTATTTCGATGGATGATATACTTGGTATTTTGTTAGAAATGAATGTTAAGATAAAAACGAAAGTGTCTTGATTGCTTCCATGACAACCACAATGATGACGTTCTTATCTTGTGCGAGCGCAACTCCAGTCTCGCACATATGTCACGCCAGATTCGGTAGCCTGGGGCCACAAGACCGTATCGACCTAGAAGGGAAGCAAGGTAGTTAGGAAAGAACACATCATGGTGATTCGAGGACTTGAGTAGGACTAGCTACCCTTAGCTGCAAGGGTCTCATCTACACCACCTATATGTCCATGATGGCTTGAATTGCTAGTGACCTTTCATATAGACAAGTTGGTGTGCTGAGAGGCAATCCGTGTGCATAATGTCAATCGAATAAAAGAAAGTACAAGCATGGCACGAGTTATGTCAAAAAGGGTATGTACGGTTGCAATACCAGTATGGAGCCTAAAATTTGGCTACAAATAACGACACGTGCTTTGTCACGAGATGGGGCATCGAGTATTAATTTATTGGCATAGAGATGCATTAGCCGGATTTGAGTCTTTTGAGTTAAGTCAAGAAGGGCTGTGAGGCAAGTTGGGTTAAGTCATATTGAGTTGTGAGGCACGGACTCACTATCGAAGCATGGACCAAGTTTATTGCACGACCATGTTATTGTGTCTCGAAGTATGGCATAAAAGGCAAGCACGAGTGATATGTTAACAGTGTTGGAACGAGAATGGTCTAGAAGTAAGGATAAGTACGTCATCGGTGTAATGGCATGGCAAGGGTCTAGAGACACCAAATAGACCAGGTATTTATGTCCTAAAATCGATCCTATGGTAAGAATAGAAAGACAATCATAAAGGGGATTATGTTACACATTTTAAATAAACATATTAGTTTTGTATGGGTGGACGAGGAGCTCCCTCCACCAGTACAGTTGAGTACTGACACCCATAAAGTGTTTATGTGCAAGCATAGGTTGTAATGCCCCAGTCCTAAAATACGTAGGACTAGGAACGTAGACATGCCAGCTGTATTCATACGAAGTATACTCCAATATATGGAAACCTCGTATGGATACATAAGCTGTAAAATGCAGTAGAACCATAACTAATCTCATCCACACAGAATAAATAAATAAAAGATCATATAATGAGAATGAATTGTCTTGATACAATATGTTGGGCGGAGACAAATCCACTACCAACAAAATAAGAAGAAGTACATAGAAAATGAAACAAGTGGCGAGCGAAGCGAAGACGATCCAAATGCAATCATCTTCGAAGAAATAGCGAAGATCACGGCTAGAGCTAGAACACCTGCGAAAGACAATAGCACACACCTGGCAAGACAACCAGGTCCTCAGAGGGACGTAACAAGACACATAATAGCATGCCATATAAACTAAATAAATATTTCTCAAATAAATAAGTAAATTGAATTATAACATGTTCCAATACGCACCTACTGAACGAGCGTACCATCCCCCCAACCAAACAAGGACAGGAGATGGTAAACTAATTCACGACGACGTATCTTTCCATGCTAAGAATCCGATATGGTATCCGGACCCCAACAAGGTTCAATACCTTCTCATCGAAGTAGTAAGTCACACCTACAACCAAACAAGGACAAGATGTGATGAACTAATCTGCGACAAGTTATTGTTCCAAGCCATGGTCAGATACAAGTACCCAAACCAAAAGTACTCGTACCTAACGGATAGGGTAGCCTACAATTCTAAGTAAAATGTTGTTAAGGACAATCCTTCCTACGCATGGGCCCTGGCTAAATAGGATCGGCGTAGTCCCCTCTTGGGCACCAGAGGCCCCAGCAGGAAGAGCATGACGTTCCGCAGAATCGTCAGTGGCCGTCAGTAATCATGGGTCATCAACCCCGTATCTCCAGCGGAGAGTCCGGGTCACAAGGGAAGTGCATCGAAGCCCATACGCTAAAGAATTGTCCTCTCCGCCCAATGCCTATTATGTTGTATCCACAACATAAACTACTATAACCGCTAAGTCAAACTAGCATGCAACATCTATTAGCGGTTATTCCTATCGCACGGCTTGTACGTACTGGTGGCCAGCCAATCACGCACTTCCGTGTTCTACATGCGACACACAACTTCATGTTTACAACGTGTCAAGGCCAATGAATGCGACACACAAGGTGGTCCCTTAAATCTAGGTTTAATTTGTAAGAAAAATAATACACAACAGAAAATATAAATAAACAGTTATGCCATGTATCACAGTTTATTTTGCATAAAGAAATAAGTAATGCATGAAATATGAGCTAAAATAATTAAACAGCTAATGGCAAGGTGTCTTGCCTGGTAGGACGCCGGGTGTGCTGCGATGATCAAGCTGGCATGAACTGCGACTTCGGTACGACAACTATACATGGTGACCTCGGATGGTGGCACGGGCAGTTTCATTGGGACCAGAAGGGTCAAATTGGTTAGGGTGGACATAGGTACTACGAAATTGGCGAGGGAATAGGATAAAAGGAAATTTAGTCATGGACAAGGATTTATAATCGAAGGAGTTAGAGGAAATAATAATAATACATATGTTATTTAAAATTAATTGTACTTCTTCAAAATATATTCTATAAAAATAATTTTTGGAAAAATACTTGAAAATCATAATTTGTTTTTGGGCAGAAAAAAATCCTAAATTTATCGAGATATGAATTTTTTTTTAGGAAGCTATATTTTAATTAGATGAAAATATCTCAATTATGGTTTTATAAAGAAATTTTGAGAATAGCCGTGAGGCTAAGTGCAAAAAAAAAAATATATAATTTTTGATACAAAATACATTGTAGAAAATATACCTTTCTTTACAAAACAATATAAATAATAATACTGAAAATAAATAATGCTAATACAGTATTATATTTTTTTAAAATACTAATAAAGTTTTTACAATTTAATCCTCTCAAATATATACTCACCAAAGATGCCTATATACTAACACATATTCATACATACATAATATTAGAATATAAAGTATTAAATTACACGGATATCCTCATAAAAATTGATAATAATAAAGATAATAATAATAATAAAATAGGATAATAATAATGATAAAATAATAACAATAATAATAATAATAATAATAATAATAATAATAATAATAATAATAATAATAATAATAATTATAATAGTAGTAATTGTAATAAATGATAGTAAAAATAACAAATACAAAAAAAAAACAATAACAAAACAGTAAAACAACAAAAAAATAAAAATAAAATAATAATAACAAAAAAAGTTTCCCAAGGAGCTGTTGCTCCTTCTAAAGAAAGAAAGAAGCAAAAAAACAAAAAAAATAAAAGGGGAAGAACGGAGAAGCGGGAGAGAGAGAGGGAGAACTGAGGGGAGCTAGGAAGAAACGTGGCGCCGGCGGTAGTCATCAGGCCGGGATGACGAGCGAGGGTGGAGCCATGGCGGAGGAGGGTTTCGAACGGCGGAGAGAGGAGAGTGAGTGGCATCGGAGCCAGGCTGGCGCGGCGGCGGAAAAAGAAGGTCGGACAGCGCGCGGGGGTGTCGGTGGCGGAGGGCTGAGGTCAGGCGGAGCTTGGTGGAGACGGAGAGATAGGCGGAGAGGGGAGATCGTCGGCGGCGAGCGGTGTTTGCGGCGGCGCTGGCGGAGAGGGGGTTTCGCGCGCGGGCGGCGGGCGGCGCGGATGACGGTGGCGAATGGAGGAGATGGGCTTGAGGGCGAGATCGAGGAAGATCGGAGGCGGTAAGGCATGGCGGTCGCGGCACCAGAGGGAGACGGTGTGGTGGCGCACACGGCGGTGAAAGAAGGTGGGTTTGGGGACGCGTCTCCGGCGGACAGTCGGCTGGCCACGGCGCGCGGGGAGGTCGCAGCGCCGGGCGGATGGTGGCAGGCGGAGTCGGGATCTCCGTGTGGAGGTCGACGGTATGGGGGCGCACGAGCCTCCGCCGCGGTGGCGACAGCGGAATTTGGGTGGTCCGTTTGCGGCGGTGTGGCCGGAGCGTGGCGTCGGCGACTAGGCGAGGTGAGCGGTGGTGGTGATTCTAATTTAGGTTTTATTCTTCTTCTCTTTTTTTTTTGCTTTATGGGTGGCGGAGACGCCGAATGGCGGGGTTGAAGGGGTCGGACCGATGGTGGTCGGCTGTGTCAGTGGTGGTGACGATGTGGTGGCGTGTTCGGAGTTGGCGTAATGGTGTGGTCGCGGTGGTGCTGGTGGAGCCAGGGGTGGCTGTGGTGATGGTTGGTTTGGGCGAGGTTCGACAGAAGGTGGTGCCATAGTTTGGTTTTGGGGTTTGGGGCTGCGGTGGTGGTTTCAGCGTTGCTGGTGGCGAGACGGTGGTGACGGCGTTGCTGGTGGTGTTGGGTTAGGTGGTCGGGGACAACCGACGAAGTCGGGGGCATAGCTATGGTAGTGATGGCGGTTTGAGATTGGGTATGGCGAAGGAGGATGGTACGGCCAGCGGGTAGGATTAGGATTAGGATTAGGATTTTGATTTGTGTCGGGGGTGTCCGACACGGAAAAGATAAAGCTGTATATGTAAATAAAACATGGAATAAGAATTTTGGGAAGACACCCGGGGTCGGACCCGAGGCCGTCACGGCTGACACGGGAGAGGTTGGACACGGACACGAGGCACTCACTTTGTGGTGGAGATTTGTGGAGAAATAATGGATGATGGAAATTGGAGGAGTACCTGCCTATATTTATAGGATGTGGGAATTCCCAATTAGATATGGACTAGGATATTTAAAACCCAATTTAGATAATTCAACCTATTTAATTCAAATTCAAATCCAAATACAAATCCTATTTAAATTAAATCCCTTTAGTTTAAAATCAAATCAAATAATCCAATTCCAAATATAGATACTAGTTTAATCTATTTAAATAATTTCAAACATTAAATCAAGATTTAATTGGCCAAAATAACTTCCAAAAATATTTTTCAAAATACCAATAATAATAATTTCGAAAATAATAAATATTTTTAAATATCTTTTTGAACAATAAAATATTACTATTAATAAATTTCAGAAATTATACTTTTATTTAAAATAAACCAATAAACAATTATGAAATATTTGTATGTATGCAAAAATATTAGGCTTTTCTAGTATACAAAAATATTATTTACTATTAATAACTTTTAGATACAAAGGCTTTTTATAGCAAGAATATTTGAAAAAATAAAATAGAGAAAAATATTTTTCTAAAATATGTACGCTCGCACATATTCGCACTCGACGAGCAACTACGAAAAATAAAATTTCGCGCGCGACGTATAATACGACTACGTGGCGTGCAATACAAAATTTTAAACCCATGTAAAAATAAAAAAATAAGTAGAAATTTAGGGGTTTTACATAGGTAGAAGCTCGTTGGCACGGAGCCTGCTTGCATATATCGAGGCACGAAGTTTCTTAGCGTTTCGAGGTGTGCGGCTGCATGGAGTCTGGACTTATAAGGGATATAATGTATGGATATCGTCTATCTGAAGCATCCGCTAGCTCGTCAAATTATGTTGAGAGATGAGAGAGAGAGCTGAGTGATTGTATTTTGAGAGAAAGTGAGCTTGAGTGACTTGTACTCTTGGCTTCGCGCCTTTTGTAATTTTATTCATTATCAATAAAGGACTGGATTTTGTTGTGTATTCATGTTGCCTGGTTATTCAACTTTTCTGCATGGAACTTCTGTACAACGACCCCATCGCAAGCTGTTGTAATCGGCCGTTATGGAACTCGCCTTGCGTGAGCACAATCTAGGCTCACACAGCATCACGCTTTAGCGAGGACGATCAGTCCTACGAGATCGGGGCGTGACATCACAGAAGAGGTGGCTCAGCCAAGCTCGAAGCTGCCGACGGTCAGGCGGAGAGACCAATAGTGGTGATGGTCTTGCCGAGGAACACGAGGCGGTCGCCGTCATGAAGTAGTGGTCGAAGAAGCTGGAGTCATATCACGGGTGGTGGGTCTCGCAGAGGTGGCGCTCTGCCAGGCGGCAGCGACAGCGCTCCTATCGAGGAGGAGCTCGATAAGGGAAATACGAGTCTACATTGTAGACACAATGTGGTAATCTGTATATAAACATCATAAATCATTAAGTGAATAACATCAATCATACTCTTCAGAGCTTCTAGAACTTGGGCCCAGAACACAAATCACCACGACTATCCCAAATATCACTATGCTTTGGTATACATCTTTACAATAGATATTCGAAATGAAATCCCGTAAAAGTAAGGCAATCCTAAGCAATTATTAATACAATCATCCAGCTCATCAATTGGTACTACATTATCCTTAAGACAGAAATGTAAATCTATACAAAAGATTCCTATATCCAAATCCACGTCTCCTGAACAGCATCTACTTCAGCATCTGATATCCCCTACAGTGGTGCAGAGTAGCTACAGTAGAATTCCTCATCAAACTCACATGTAACGTATCCATTCAGGATGGGAGTAAAGTATAATCCCGACAAGAAATACTATACAAAGTAATCTGAAATGCACAAGTAATGATATAGTCTAACCTGTAATATGAAATAATAGTACAAAAACTAAAACAATGAACAAAACTGTCAATGCAATAGTGAATTTGAAATATTAATCTAATGTGTGACCGGTTGGAAATCACAATATCATAATAAGGGATGACTTAATCGTACGTGAGGTGTACGATTAAGCTATCCACAATAACCTAGCTAAGCGGGTATGGTCACACACTAGACAATATTTTTTCAATCCCCGTAAGACAATCAATGAAATATAATACGATCAATGAGGCACAATACAATCATGTAAATCCCTTTTCCAACATGAGAACAGGAAGCAAGACATAAATACAAGGTAAAGAATTTAAGTCGGTGTACTTGCCTTTGGTCCAAATGTGGTGAAGTCCAAATCTTCGATATTTGTTTTGGCAAAAAGTCATAAATACCCTTTAGATATTTGTTTCTAAATTTCCTATTAACTATTATATTTGTTATTAACTAATAACTTATTTATATTAACTAAAACTCTATTTAACATCTACTGGGCTCGGCCCAAAACCAACTAAAAATCTTATGATTAAAACCTTCTCTTCAAAAGTTTTAAAACTATTGATAACCAAACTCTAAAATCCAGTTAGCCCAAATACATGGACACTAAAAGCCTAATGCCATCTAATATAATTGTCCAGTCCATTGGCCCAACCCAATTGACCAAGTCCCTCAGTCTGATTCCAGACTTTACTCAAGCCTAGCCCATTCCCACCAGCGGTCAAGTCTAAACTCGTGAACCCAAGTTCACTGCTGCTATTACTGTACACGAATTCAATTTTGAATTTGGTTAATTCCTCCATTGCTGTCCTAATCTGTACACCGCAAATGAAACATCAACATGGTCTACTCGTTTTCAGTATATACAAGCTCTGGCTTCTGAAACGCGAACACGAGCACACAGTTAGTCCAAACATGATCATATTTTAATATTTAATTTATACAAGTTCGAATAGGGATTCGATCGATGAAATAAACCTGGATTGAATTAATTTGACCATTAGTATAGAGACACCACCAAATCGTGTCTGACACAGTCCTTCACGAGTCAAAAGTCAAAACGAAATATGATTCAGTCATTTCTACAAACACTTAGTATGCAGAGAAGAGAATTGAATACTCAATAGAATTCTTGATTCCATATCAACAGAATGGAAGGAAAATGAATAGAATTTTATGAAAATTAAGTAGAGACCACTTTGTCAAATTCGTTGATCAACCCTATGTTCTTGATCGACAAAGTCGATCAATGCCTGTTTCAACCGAAGAATCAAACAACAATTGCTTTCCGATCATAAATCAACTCTTACTGAGTTCTGAAGATTGATCAAAATCTAAACGAAGGAAGCACCTCGAATGATAGCTTATCAGAGTGTTGAGAACTAATAAGGGACTTTAGTCCCACATCGGAAAATGTAGTATGAAGAGGAGCTATACTCGCTATAAATAGTGGAGTAACCAATCAATAAAACACACAACAATTATTCTCTACATGGTATCAGAGCCATAACCATACAAAAAAATTCCTCCCCTCCTTTCCCCACCGGCAGTAGCCCCCTTCCCCCACCAGCAGTCCCCCCTTCCCCCCTGCAGTCCCCCCTCCCCCCCCGACGCCCCCTCCTCCGGCAGTCCCCTCCCCCCTCCGACGCCCTGTCCCCCCCACCCCGACGCCCTGTCCCCCCACGCCTTGCCCCTCCCCCCCGACGCCTTGCCCCTCCCCCTCCGACGCCCTGCCCTCCCCCCCGACGCCCCCCCTCCTTTTTTCTTTTGAAAAAAAAACCCTAATTTTGAGAGAGAGATTATGTGGGTAGTTTTTCGACGACGGATGGCTGTCAAATGCTTTATTTGCACCTTCTGTTCCTAGATTATGCCCTCCGGAATTACAAATGCTTTATTTGTTTTTCGTTCTCGATCTACAAATTAGGATCTACATGCGCACGCCGGTGTTGGCCACGTTGACCGCGCAGTCGTAAGGTCTCCGTTGTAGACTTTACATACAGAAGACGACGACGACGACGCCGACGACATCGACGATGACGCCGACGAAAACGACGACAAAGATAAAGTCGACGTAGAGGACAACGAATCACCGTTGAAGACGCCATGGATTCGATCAGTGGTAAACTGACAGCAGATGAGATAAAGGCCTTGGTTGATGATATTTTATCAAAGAGATTAACCGAGGTGACCCTACGTGTGATCCATAGTGATGTGGATCCGTCACCTTACAAAATGGAGAAGCTGGACAAGTTGGAGACAAAGTTGGAAGGCACGTCCAATTACTTGAAATGGTCATGGCAGGCCAGGCAGATGCTGAAGGGACGTGGCTTGGTTGGCTACGTCAATGGCCAAACCAAAGCGCCAGATGATCCCTCCTCAAAGGAGTTTGCTGTTTGGGAAATTGTCAACAATGTTGTGGCTGGATGGTTGACCGCCTCCTTGACCGACCAGGTGTCGGGCAATGTAGAGGCGATGGAGGCTGCTGCTGATATATGGCAAACTTTGAAGGATATGTACTCAGGCTCGGGCAATCCTATACGGGTCTTCCAGCTGCAGGATAAACTTGATAGGGTGGCCCAGGACGACCGTACCATCTCTGAGTATGTAGCACTGTTGAAGAAGTTCTGGTCTTATCTGGATCACTATGATCCTCTTGGGATAGAAGATGCCCAAGTCGAACCAGCATTTGTGAAACATTTCCAAAAGTTCTTGGATTATCTTTCGCGTCAACGGATGATGATGTTCTTGAAGGGTCTTAACCCTGTATTTGTGAATAGAAGGAATGTACTCCTGGCACAGCCCATGCTTCCCACCTTAGAAGAAGCCATAGCTGCCATGTCACAAGAAGAGGCTCGCTTGAAGTTGATGCCCAACAAGGGCTCTTTCCAGGGGGAGCAAGCCACTGTTGACAAGTCTGCCCTTGCCGTCTTTAATCAGCATCCCTCTGTGGCAGGTGTTTGCCATAACTGTGGTGACTCAGGACATTACAACAGATTTTGTCCCAAACCCCTGCACAGTCAGTCGAGTGATCGTGGACGGGGCCACTGAAGACGTCGTGGTGGTAGAGACGGTTATGCTGGTAGACGAAAAAATTATTCTGGAGGACACAAAGCTAATCTGGCGGAGGAAGGGGGCGACCATCACCTGGCTGAGTTAACCCCTCTTGAGAAGGAGTTCCTCGCGAAGTTATGCGGCACGAAGCTGGGTTCGGACAGCAGTAATGGAACGTCATCTACCTCGGGGGACCACATCACTTGCTTTGCCAAAAATGGCACAGGTATACCTGCGCGTGCTCTTGCAGCAGCTGTCCACCAACCAAGTTGAATTATGGACTCTGGGGCAGCTCGCCATGTCACGGGATTCCGCGGTGAGTTCCAGGACTATACTCACCTACCGACGCCGGAGAGCATTCAGACTGCTGATGGTAACTCCAGCCCTGTCATGGGTAAAGGCACTGTCGCATGCACCCCTTCTCTCACTCTCACCAATGTCTTACATGCTCCATCTTTTTCTGTCAATCTTCTTTCTATTAGTGCCATTATCCTTGATCTTAACTGTACTGTTTCCTTTGACATTTCAACGGTGACTTTTCAGGAGAAGGGGACAGGACGACGACTAGGAACTGGCACATGGCTTAAGGGGCTGTAGTACTTGGACAGGACTGGCCTGGACAAAGCTTTGGCATCTTTGGTAGCACATGCACCACCAGCAGATTCACGGTGCAGTGTCGACAATGACTTGCTACTCCACCACCGGCGTGTCGGTCATTCTTCTTTTAAAATTATTAGTCGAATGTATCCGTCCTTATACCAAAGGGCTGATAAAGAGAAGTTATTTTGTCATGCTTGTGAGTTGGGTAAACATACCAGAAGTACGTATGTGAGTTCAGGTAGTAGGAGTTCGGCTGCTTTTGATATGATACATTCAGACGTATGGGACCCTTGTCCTACTACAGGTATTAACAGTTTTCGATGGTTCGTCACTTTTATTGATTGTTATACTCGCGTGACATGGGTGTACCTTATGAAGAATAAAAGTGACGTCTTTGAGGTGTTTCGAGACTTTCATCGCCGGTAGAAACTCAATATGGCACTAAAATTAAGTGCTTACGGTCTGATAATGGAAAAGAGTATACAAATAGGAAGGTTGCTGAGTATTTATCCACTCATGGCATACTACACCAAACTTCCTGTGCCTATACACCGGTACAAAATGGTGTAGCCGAACAGAAGAACAGACATCTGCTGGAGGTCGCACGGACGATGATGCTGGCTATGAATGTTCTGAAATACTTATGGGGGCAGGCGGTGTTAACGGCATCTTATCTCATCAACCGAATGCTATCTCAGGTATTGGACTGGAAGACACCGCTGGAGATGCTTACTGGTGCAACCACGTACACTGTTCTACCGAAATTATTTGGATGTGTATGTTTTGTCCAAGATAATAGGCCAGGTATTGGCAAACTGGATCCTAGAGCGGTTAAATGTGTCTTTATCGGATACACGGCAACTCAGAAGGGATATGCATGTTGGAGCCCAGTTGAGCGGAAAATGTTTGTAAGCATGGACGTTACATTCAAAGAACTGGAACCATATTATGGTTCGGATGACGGTTCGACGTTTGGTGACACACCTAATATAGAGGGTGTTAGATGTGAGGGGGAAAAATTAAGCCCATCTGTGGTAGTCGAATCGGTCCCATACCCCATCGTAGAAAACTGGACGAAAGGGGGAGAAAGAAGTGACTCCGATACAGAAGATGAAGAAGATACATATGTTAAATAGGGGGAGCAGTAGATAATAGAAAATGAGCTCCAAGTCTACAGAATGAGATAGCAGAAATCTAATACTATGCCTGTACCGTGTCCTGTGCCTACTGTACCAAGTTCCTTGTCTACTCCTGCTCCAACTCTTGAAGATGTTGCCCCCACACTGAATCAATCTGATTCTGATGCTGATCTCTCTGACTCTGATGGTATGATCTCTCCACCACCTATTGCTCCCTTAAGGAGATCTTCTCGCATTAATGCGGGTAAGGCTCCTAGTCATTTTGATGATTTTGAACATGATATTGCCAACTACCTGTCTTATTCTAACATTTCTTCGAATTATCGAGCCTTCATTGCATTATTAGACTCTACTTCGTTGCCCAAGTGTTGGCAGGAAGCAAAGAAAGATCCAAGAAGGAAAGCTGCAATGATGGAAGAACTTGGGGCACTGGAGAAAAATAAGACGTGGGAGCTGGTTCTATTACCCAAAGGGAAGAAAACTGTGGGATGCAAATGGGTGTACACAGTAAAGGAGACATCAGAAGGAAAGGTGGAACGATATAAGGCGAGGTTGGTTGCAAAAGGATACACACAATCATATGGCATCGACTATGATGAGACGTTTGCTCCAGTAGCAAAAATGAGCACCGTAAGAACTCTGTTCTCCATTGCAGCAAACTATAGGTGGAAGCTATACCAGTTAGATATGGAGAATGCCTTTCTTCATGGGGACCTACAAGAAGAAGTGTACATGGAACTCCCGCCAGGGTGCTACGCTACAGAAAAAGACGGAGGGACGTCGCATAAAAAAGTGTGCAAACTAAAGAAGTCGCTATATGGACTCAAACTATCTCCTCGAGCTTGGTTTGACAGATTCAGAAAGGCTGTTACAGGCATGGGATACCATCAAGCAAATGCAGATCATACGATCTTTCTTCAGCATGCAAGAGGCTACATCACTATACTTGCTGTATACGTGGATGATATAGTAATCACAGGTAATGATGAAGTCGAGATCGCTAAGCTGAAGTCAAAACTCGCGAAGGAGTTTGAGGTAAAGGATTTAGGAGCAATGAGGTACTTTCTAGGTATCGAGGTGTGTGAAGGCAAACAAGGAATTGTTCTCTCACAGAGAAAATACGCACTAGATCTGCTGAAGGAGGCAGGGATGCTGGGATACAAAGCAGCAGTCACTCCAATTGACCAAAAGTACAAGTTAGGAGCAGAAGCAGGAGAGCTAGTTGATCATGAAAGATATCAATGACTTGTAGGGAGATTGATTTGGGGAACACTCGCCCTGATATCTCATTTGCGGTGAGTATTGTAAGTCGCTATATGTATGATCCAAGAACGGGTTATATGGATACAGTGTTTCAGATCTTGAGATATCTGAAAAGGACGTCGAAGAAAGGGCTATGGGAAGAATAGAAGTACAAAAGTTGAGGGATACTGCGATGCAGACTAGGCGAGCTGTATAGAAGATAGAAGGTCTACCACGGGATATTGTGTCTTTGTAGGAGGAAACTTGGTCTCATGGAGAAGCAAGAAATAGTCAGTGGTAGCACGGTCTACAGCTGAAGCAGAATACAGAGCAATGTCTTCGGGAGTGTCGGAGTTGTTGTGGGTGAAAGCGTTGCTGACAGAGTTGAAGCTGGACAAGGGAGCACCGTTACGTCTTCTGAGCGATAGTCAAGCTGCAATATGTATTGCTAACAATCCAGTTCAGCACGACAGAACGAAGCACATCGAGATCGATCGATTCTTCATCAAAGAGAAGCTGGAACAAGGGATACTGAAGATTGATCATGTTCGCTCAGAAGAACAAGTGGCAGACTGTCTGACTAAGGGTCTTAGTTCATTAAGTCTGTCGAAGCTATGTAACAAGATGGGAATGATTAATATCTATCGCCCATCTTGAGGGAGAGTGTTGAGAACTAATAAGGGACTTTAGTCCCACATTGGAAAATGTAGTATGAAGAGGAGCTAGACTCCCTATAAATAGTGGAGTAACCAATCAATAAAACACACAACAATTATTCTCTACACAGAGAATAGAGTCTTCTCGATAACTCGTCCACAAGGAAGCGATGAACTCGTCGATCAAGACCCAAAACTTCATACATGACGGGACAGCGACGAGCGTCGCTCATTCGCTGGGCCTAAGAGTCGAGGGAACTTCGTCGAGAACACTTGTCGTCATCCCGATGACTCCGTCATCCTCGTTGCCACTCGCTACTACGTCATCGCCGTCATGGCCATGGTGGATTCAAAAGGAAGAAGAAGTAGAGAAATATTGAGGAACGAGAATGGTAGGGCTTCGTCGTGGTAGGGATGGTGAAAAGAAAGCGGGACTAGGGCTCTACTTATAGGGTGGTGGCCGGTGGTGGCCATTATCAATGGTCGATGGAGATATTGTCGAAGTATGGCGGTAGATTTTGACGGTAGTGATGAATGATCATTGGTCGGTAGAGTGGAAGTATTTGGAACGTCGAGGAGCTTCGAAAAGGCGGCCGTTGGCCGCGTGTCATACGAGCGGAGCCGTATTCTTTGTCGATTGTAAAGTCAAGTTGGAGAAGGAAGGGAAAAAGAATACTAAGCAGCAATTTGCACTACCAAAAATTGTATTTTTAGCAACATATTTTAGCGACATAGTGTCCTTTATGTCTCTAAAATCTATTTTTACATGAATTTGTGACATGAGTGCTTGCATGTTGCAGAATCCACATAAATTTTAGTGGAGGGAAACTAAATAGTAGTCCCGCCAAAAATTCTATACATATTGCCACATCCACATGTCGCAGAAAGATACTATATATTCTGTGACATATGGAACATGTTGCAGAAAGATACTATATTTGGCGACATAAATGGTACATGTCACAGAAAGATACTATATCTTCGAGGACATAAAACTATGTAGAAAAATACATTTAATAATAACCTAAACATATAAGAAACAAAACCCTTTAAAAACCTATAATATTTTATATCCTATTTTGTATCGGTTCTCTTTCTCTCTCCCTGGTTCTCTCTCTCCCATCGTCAGCCATAAGATTTAAGGTTTGATTTTCTATTTGGTTTTTCATGGATTATTATTTGATTTCAGATCCCTATTTGGTTTCTTCATGGACCCTATTTGATTTTACTTAATGTTTGGTTTCTTACTAGAGTACGCATCGTCATCGCGAAAGACTGATGGACGCGTCTGCCAGTGTCGTAGCCATTTCTCCATCGAGGTCGAGGGCTGAGATGGTGGTCACCATCGGTCGGATGTCACCACCTCATGGCTTCAGTTAATAGGACATATATGTCGTGCCCAGTACTGGAATACGGAGACAGACTAGGCTATCTACTCCATATGAGCTATGCAAACGTCATACGGCGATCGTGGCTGTCCAGAGACAAGGGGGTGCATCCTACAATCATGTCTCCCATGGTCTCACAGAGCATCTATGTCTCAATCAATCAAAGCAAAAAAAATCAATTAATGAGCATATGAGATAAAGCAGTAAGGCGTCCCCGACGCTTCATCAAAATGATCATGGGGATCTAGCTTATAAGTTAGCTAGCCCAGAGAGTCATAGGTATATAATCGTATTCAGCTGTAGTCTGATTTAATTACAATTATGCAAAAGAAAAAATATCCAGATTAACCGGCTAAACAGGTGCTGGTGGCTAAACACCAGAACATAAAGGATGAAAGCTAGAGTAGTGGAGAAGAAACCCACTCAAGTCCCCCGCCAGCCATGCTCCTAGTATTCACCATTGATGTCAGGGAGGAAGGTCGGATCCTCAGGCTCTGCTACGTGATCTGGCCAAACAAAACCAGCGGGGTCAGCCCCGAATAGCAAGTACCACAAAGGAGCACAAAAGAGTGAGATAAAACCTAGATATAAAATAATAATACAAGTAATAATAAAGGTTTTCGGTCGCAACCTCGGTCCACAGCCTGTCATAGCACGATAGGCCAATCCAACAACCAAACAAGGACATGGGTTAGACCACGTACCATGATAGTCCATATCCCTCGGCTACTAACGGAAGGTACAAGACAAAGTCAAGTCATTTTTCAAGCGGCCATTCATTCCTGTGGCTTTCTATAATTGGCAGAGTTATCCCCACAGTACTGATTAAAAAGAATCCTTAGATCGTGTCAACTCAGCAGGGCTAGCCAAACCATTAGACATATAGCACATTGATTATGCACCGGTCCCCCGGAGGGCTACCACGCAAAATATATAGCACATAGCTCATAGAAGTCGGATATAGTCATCTGCTAAAGGCGAATGAAACCATATCCATGGCGGCCAACCCGACACGTCAGGACTGGACCGGGGTGACTAGTATGGCACGATCTCGGGATCCTTCCCTCCCAATGCATCTACCAAGTTAGTTGCCTAGTTAATCCCTAGGTTATCCTCGGAGTTCACATGTCGTGGTCACATGCTTACTCTCCTAGATGTCGTACAATGTACGAGTACTGTCACGATTCGTACCCGTTTTTAGGATACGAGACGTGTCCAAAACAGCCTACGCCGCAGAGTCGGCGGTAGAACGCTGTCAAGCCCGCAAGAGATAAGTGCTCAAAAATCACATTTTCTGCTCATTCACATTTCTAAATTTATTATAACATTTATAATATTTATAATTAAAAAATACAAGATTTTATAATTAATGAAATTGATACAATTGCTTTCTATTTCTAGGTTGACCTCAGCATACCCAAGCCTTCCCAGTGCTAAGAGTGATCGCGGTTAAACCTGAAAAATATTGGTTTCTAGTCAGGAATGGAACAAGTACACAAACCAACGATAATACAAAAACACAATAGAATTAACAAGACATGAAAATAACATATGAGATGTAAAAACTGGAAGATAACTGATGACATAGCACGATAGAGAAAAAAGCAAATAAATAAAAGACATCTACCTATGTGGTGTGAAATATCATTTTCAACATGTGAACGGCAAGGGGGTAAATACGGCTCACTGCACATGTCGTGTGCAGCTGCTATCATTCACGTTTAGACATATTAGGATAGGTCTGGGTAGTCCACATGTATACTAAGATATTTCCCCTTCCGACTACTCCGTGCGACGAGCGTATCAACAAGCAGCAAGATATATGTATAGACATGAAATGAAAAGACTACTATGAATCGAAAGCAATCAGAAAGTGCACTTGCATGAGCTCCTTAGTTGGAGAAACCAATAATAATATACCACTCAAAGAGCCACAATCAGTCAACACATGCAGAAGTCTCCAGATGCTGAAATACATATACCAACGTTCTCAGAATAGTCAAATTAGCGAGGATTACCTATCATTAAGTCCAATTCTGGACACAGGTGCAAAACGATAATTTCGAGCAAAAATGATGTCTGCCGTTGGACCCGCTTTGCATCGAAAAGCGTGCCAGGGTCAACGGTCTCTAATGTCATCAAACTACATGTCTACGGATTCGATTTTTCGAGACGAACCCAACCGTATGTCCAAAGTTGGATTCCGGCGGGCCGTGCACAAAATCGCCCGTTGAGTGGGACTGTGGGACCCGCAAAACAACGTACGATTCAACTGTCTCAGAATTGGACCAAACTTGGCATACAGGACCAGAAAAACGATACGGTCTTGTTGGCGCAAGTTTCGTCTCGATTTTGCGAGCGTGCACAAAGTAATTGGAAAACTTGCACAGAGGCCGATACGGTAAATTTCGACGGATACGTATCAAATTTGTCGCGCATATGCGACCAATTTGAATTCTGTCAAAGCCCACACGACCACGAAGCCGTTACACAGCTTTCGATGCTTTTGGTTCACGACCATGTTGCCCGGATTGGCGGAACGTACGTCGTATCGAACAAATTTCTAGTTTTGAAAACATATTTTTGGAAAACTTTGGGATTCGATTTCTCGACACGTAGTCGATGATTTCCAAACCCGCAAAAAAGGTTGTGAAGCCCTATAGATATTCTAGGACTGTCTTTAAATAGATTTCGAAAACTGCTAATGGATTGGTCACGAATTGTCGTCTAAGTTAGGGTTTTAGGTTAATTTATGCTCTATTTTTGAGACAGTTTTCGATAGGTTTTGGGCTCGATTTTCCTGACTAGTCGTCGCGCTATATCTTGATCCAATCATGGGGATCTCGAGAGGGTTATATTGGCTTCGTGTAGGAATCGATAGATCAAACTTTCATGGAGTACGGAGGAAGAAATCTCACCTCGAAGTAGACGTTGACACAGCCGAACTGCTGTGGTTACCCTTGCTATCCGTGTGCGGAGCCTTCCTGCGGCGGTTCCTGGCCGCGTGCGGTGGTGGCACCGGCGGCAGGTGCCCGCCCAGGTGACTGGGGAGGTGGCACACCGTCCTGGGTTAGCCTAGGGGCTAGGGTTTGCGAGTTTCTCCTCTGTTGCTCTCTCGACCTCTTCCTGCTATATGTACGCATATAGCCGTGAACCGAACAAAGGTTCGGGCTGGCTCAGGGTTGGGGTCAGGCCGGGCTGTGCCTGGCCTGGTCGGGCTTTGGCTGGGCTTGGCCTCTTCTTTATTAATACATATATAATTCTATATATATATATATCTATATACACATACATATACCTAATATATATGTATACATATATAAAATACTTATATATATACATATATCCATATATATATATATATATATATATATATATATATATATATATATATATATATATATATATATATATATATGTATATGTATATATGGATATATGTATATATGGATATATGTATATATATGAGTATAATATCTATATACACACATCCATACTCCTATATATATATATATTTTTTTTTTCCATACTCCTATATATATATATATATATATATATATATATATATATATATATATATATATATATATATATATATATATTTATTTATTTATTTATCCAAGCATTTATATATACTTATATAGTATTTCCAAAAATCCAAATAGACCTCTATATTATTCATTCCTACTGTAGGAAATAAATATATATATATAACTATATTTAATAATATCTACTTGACAAAATAATATAAATTGATATTATATAGTAATAATCTCAATAAAACAATAATAATGATAATAAAACAATAATAATAATAATAATAATAATAATAATAATAATAATAATAATAATAATAAAATATTTAAAAATTTCGTGAAGGGGAGCTACAAATCTACCCACCTTAAAAATAATTTCGTCCTCGAAATTCTAACTCATAAACATGCCTAAAATTCAAAAATAAAAGTAAAAGAATAAATCCACTATTACTACAATCTTCTCAAATTTAATTTATCAGAAATATTTATACCTCCTCCTAGTCATTTTGTAACTATAAATCTCGGGGGCTTCTACCCACCTTTGGTCACGCTACTCCTTCAAGGGTATGTCACTAAAAACTTTTTAACCTTCCATCAAGTTGCTAGAGTCATTATCCCTAGATATCTAAGACATATGACATCTATATTCCCACATATCTATCAAACAACCAAGTATTCAAAATCAAACAATATTCTAATATAACTTAAGAATCTCTGATGTATTCTAGACAGCACGATCATTCGTCACCTCGAAATAGGAAGGACAGGAAAATAAGGAAGAATAATTAAGTGCAAAATAAAGTTTCAAGAACGGTAGAGAATGTCCGATAGTACTGATAAAAAGAGAGTTTATGAATCACTGCCTTATTTGTTAGATGAGCTACTCTAGTCCAGTCACCTGCTAAATCGAAGAACACTTGTTTCTTAGAGGGGCTTGCAATCCATACAATACAAAAATTCTGTTCTCGGAGTTAATCTAAACAAGGTCCCAAAATAGAACGGAATTTGAGAAAAATTAAGATTATGGTCTTAATGGGTTCTCTTATTTGGACATCAGTCGTTGGTTGGATGAACATTGGATTTCAATCTATATGGGCTAGACAAGATCCCAATTATAAAACTATTTCTACTAGATTTGTGTATCCTAGAATAGGTTCCTACCCAAGGGATTGAGCTAGTTGCTAGTCAAGTTGGTTAGCTAGGTCCATAAGCCCAAAAATACGCCTTCAGTGACTTTTGTGTTTAAGTAGCACATGAGACCTCAATTGGGTAGCACACTAGTGGCATATGCATAGTGGGCTTCGAGTAGATCACCACCATATATTGGGTTGAAGGAATTGAGTTGGGGTTGAGGCTCTAATGGAAGTCGGAAAGTGTACCGGTACTATGGTAAGGTTTATAGCTAGTCCTTTTATCCTGAAAGTCGTACCATAAAAATACAGTACAAAGGGACGAGTTTAAGTGGGACATGATATACCTAGATGATGGTGGACTCGTCTAGATCTTGCATATAAAATTTGTTGGATGGTAACAGCTAGTCTCATGCTCCGAATATTAATGGCAAGGCCAGGACACAAAATGATCTAAATGAAAAGTGGGAGTCCGTGGGCACTAACCATCCTACTAATGGAAATTATTCTAATCAATCGGTAATTCTCGTATATCCCAAAATTTTGGGAGGCTTACAGTCTACCCACCTTAGAAACTAGGACATGATTTTAGGGTCGAAAGGAGGGCGAGTAAACTCAAGGCAAGGTTCTAGTCACAGGGATGGCCGATGGCAGCTACACTTGCGTATGCAACTAGCATAGCCAGGGGGATACTCTGTATCCATCTATCAATTACGAGCTTTCGTCTTTCTAATCAGTGAAAGACAAAAACAATAAAGAGTTCAAGAGAGATGTCATCGAATACAATTACGTGATTCAAAGGCGAGCGTATAATTCAAGAGGAGTTGTCAAAGTAGTCGCGGATGAGATCCTAGAGACATCTACATCTCAATCCACGTAAGAAAATTAGATGAAGAGCGAACCAATTGCATCATGTTGATCAGACCGTAATACAATGATTCTGATTAGACAATATGTTAGCGGGCGTCCCCAATAAACATATGTCTTGAATCAAGCTCGATAAAAGAGTAAGCTCGCAAAAACTAGGCTGTAACAGCAGCATTGGTCAAGAGAGTCAAAATATAAGTAGGCAAAATTTTTGGAAAGGAGGCACAAGCAGTTCGAGTTTTGAGAAAAATCAAATCCTTACCTGGTGTTCCTGTCTATACAGTCAACCTATTATCTTTTTATCCATAAGGCTTTAGTCGCCTAATGGGTTATGGACTTCTGAATTCTATATTCTAGGTAAACCTGTTAGGATCAGTCAATAACCTCGTTAATAGATCACAAGGACCACATAAGGCTAAGTTGAGAGGCATGTTACCACTTACAGAGCTTCCACTAGTATTGGCATTGGGTCCTAAGGGATACACAGGGCATCTCCTATCCTCTATAGTATCCTAATCTTGTGATCACGTCTAAAATCATTTTGCCGAGAACTATGCCTCGTCCATATAATCTGGCGGTGGCAAACTCTTGGTTCTGTGATTCAGAGGCGATATGCTATCAGGTACTCTACCTTAAATTGACACAAGGTATCTAAGATCTAAAGAGGTCAGTGAGAACATAGTTTTAGCAATTTCCATAGACTATGATTCTTTGAAATGATTTCAATTCTGTGGATTATGCCTCGCCAGGGCGCTGCTGGCTACAGTGAACCCGCACTATCCATTCCTAAACAATCGGCGACAGTGCACTGCTGTCTAGTCATCGCAGTCATTTAATTACCCTAACCATATTCCTAAGGACTTCAAGGAGCTGCTAGAGTTCAAACTAATTGGCTATGATAGAAAGTGTAATCTCTGCCTGTAAGTATCAATCCTTAAAGCAAAAGACTGGTCTGAAGGAAATATCTGAAGACAAGTGAAGTAAAAATATCCTAATCTTTATCTCATATATATTCCAAATGGTTGAGGGAAAACTTTAAATCAAATCTAACTCGAGATTCGTACACGAATAACAGAATCAAAATTATAAACCAGTTCCTTACAGCAAAACAGAATTTAAAATAGGCAATCCTAACTCATGATATGATGTTTATATCTAATAGAGAAAAAAGATAATTAAACAGTTTATCAAAATCAAAATTAACTCCTTAATTCTAGGCAAGTCTAACATACCAAGCGATTAGTATATCCACATTGGATCACGTTGTCATATCAAAAGTAATAGTGTACCTATAGAGATCTAGCAAGCTATCTAAATTGCATGGCCTATATAATAACCTTAACTACCCAACAGTCAATTTGAACAAGGGACTCCTAGTCCTAGTTATTCTCCTAAATCATTTTAATCCTAATTGTGAATGAGCATTTCTTAGGCGCAGGCTCGCAATAGTACGACTAACGTACCATCACGAGTTTGCAATCTTTTACGAATACGGACCTGCATGGGCCACAACAAAAACTTGTCACGACCCGCACCCGCTTTTTGGGTACGAGACGTGTCCAAGCCAGCCTATGCCGCAGAGTCGGTGGTAGAACGCTGTCAAGCCCGCAAGAGATAAATGCTTAAAAATTATATTTGTTGCTCATTCACATTTCTAAATTTGTTACAACATTTATAATTAAAGAAAATACAAGATTTTATAATTAATAAGATACAATTGCTTTTTATTTCTAGGTTGACCTAAGCATACCCAAGCCTTCCCAGTGCTAAGAGTGACCGCGGCTAAACCTAAAAATTGTTGGTTTCCAGTCAGAAATGGAACAAGTACACAAACCGACGACAATACGAAAATACAATAGAATTAACAAGACATGAAAATAATATATGAGAAGTAAAAACTGGAAGATAACTGATGACATAGCACGATGGAGAAAAAGGGAAATAAATAAAAGACATCTACCTATGTGGTGTGAATATCATTTTTAATATGTGAACTGCTAGGGGGTAAATACGGCTCACTGCACGTGTCGTGTGCAGCTGCTATCATTCACGATTAGACATATTGGGATAGTTCTGGGTAGTCAACATGTATACTAAGATATTTCCCCTCCCGACTACTCCGTGTGACGAGCGTGTCAACAAGCAGCAAGATATATGTATAGATATAAAATAAAAAGACTATTATGAATCGAAAGCAATCAGAAAGTGCACTTGCCTGAGGTCCTTAGCTGGAGAAACCAATAATACTATACCACTCAAAGAGCCACAATCAGTCAACACATGCAGAAGTCTCCAGATGCTGAAATAAACATTACCAACGTTCTTAGAATAGTCAAATTAGCTAGGATTTCCTGTCTTTAAGTCCAATTCTGGACACAGGGGCAAAATGATAATTTTGGGCAAAAACGATGTCCGTAGTTGGACCCGCTTTGCACCAAAAAGCGTGCCAGGGTCAACGGTCTCTAAAGTCATCAAACTACATGTCTACGGATCTAGTTTTCCGATACGAACCCAATCGTATGTCCAGAGTTAGATTCTGGCAGGCCGTGCACGAAATCGCCCGTTGAGTGGGACCGTGGGGCCCGCAAAACGACGTACGATTCAACTGTCTCAGAATTGGACCAAACTTGGCATACAGGACCAGAAAAGCGATACGGTCCTGTTGGCGTAAGTTTCGTCTCGATCTGGCGAGCGTGCACAAAGTAAATAGGAAACTTGCACAGAGACCGATACGGTAAATTTCGACGGATACGTATCAAATTTGTCGCGCACATGCCACCAAATTGAATTCCGTCAAAGCCCACACGACTACGAAGCCGTTACGCAGCTTTCGATGCTTTCGGTTCGCGACCACGTTGCCCGGATTGGCAGGACACACGTCGTATCAAACAAATTTCTAGTTTTGAAAACAAATTTTTGGAAAACTTTGGGATTCGATTTCTCGACGCGTAGTCGATTATTTCCAAATCCGCAAAAAAGGTTATGAAGTCCTATAGGTATTCTAGGACTATCTTTAAATAGATTTCGAAAAATGCTAATGGGTTGGTCATGAATTGCCATCTAAGTTAGGGTTTTAGGTTAACTTATGCTATGTTTTTGAGACAGTTTTCGATGGGTTTTGGGCTCTATTTTCCGGACTGGTCATCGGGATATATCTCGATCCAATCATGGGGATCTCGAGAGGGTTATATCGGCTTCGTGTAGGAATCGATAGATCAAACTTTTATGGAGTACGGAGGAAGAAATCTTACCTCGAAGTAGACGTCGACACAGCCGAACTGCTGTGGTTACCCTTGTTGTCTACGAGCGGAGCCTTCCTGCGGTGGTTTTCAGCCGCGTGCGCTAGTGGCGATGGCCCGCCCAGGTGACTGGGGAGGGGGCGCGCAGTACTGGGTTAGCCTAGGGGCTAGGATTTGCGAGTTTCTCCTATATTGCTCTCTCTCGGCCTCTTTCTGCTATATGTACGCATATAGCTGTGAACCGAACAAAGGTTCGGGCTGGCTCAGGGTTGGGGTCAGGCCGGGCTGGCCTGGCCTGGTCAGGCTTTGGCTGGGCTTGGCCTCTTCTATATTAATATATATATATATATATATATATATATATATATATACACACACATATGCCTAATATATATACGTATACATATATAAAATACTTATATATATATATATCCATATTTATATATATAAGTATTTTATATATGTATACGTATATATATTAGGCATATGTGTGTATATTTTTTTTTTTTTTTTTTTTTTAGGCATATGTGTGTATATATATATATATATATATATATATATATATATATATATATATATATATATATATATATATATATATATATATATAAATATATAAATATATATATATATATATATATATATATATATATATATATATATATATATATATATATATATATTTATATATATATATATATATATATATATATATATATATATATATATATTTTATTTTTATATATATATATATATATATATATATATATATATATATATATATATATATATATATATATATATTCACACATATATGATAAATAATATTTATATACACACATCCATACTCCTATATACATATATATATATATATATATATATACTTTATCTATATTCATTTATCTATACGTATATACTTCATTATTTATATATATATATTTATTTGTCCAAGCATTTATATATACATATATAGTATTTCCAAAAATCCAAATAAACCTCTATATTATTAATTCCTAGTGTAGGAAATAAATATATATATAACTATATTTAATAATATCTAATTGATAAAATAATATAAATTGATATTATATAGTAATAATCTCAATAAAACAATAATAATGATAATAAAACAATAATAATAATAATAATAATAATAATAATAATAAAATATTTAAAAATTTCGGGAAGGGGAGCTACAAGTACCCCAAGAAGGGATCAGTACTGGCTCATGGAGTCATACGTATGTACCCCTTCTTGGTGTAATATAACACACAACACATACCACGTCATTGCTACTGACCATTCACTATGCAAATGCTGGACTCTTGGGTGTACTGGCAGATATCACGTAGGAACACTTAGCACATAGGATAACACCTCGGTGCTCACATAGATTGGACCTTAGTACACACATAGGTTTATCCAGCACTCGTATATGTAATCAGATCAGGAATAAGGTCCAAGGCACAAGGACGCATGCAGCCGAGGGTTCATGCACCCAGACTCATGCGGCCAAACTCATGCGGCCAGACTGCATGCGGTCAGTCTCATGCGGCCAGAATCATGCGGCCAGACTCATGCGGCCAAGACTCATACGGCCAAGACTCATGCGGCCAAACTGCATGTGGCCAGACTCATGCGGCCAGACTCATGCGGCCAAGACTCATACAACCAAGACTCATACGACCAGACTCATGCGGCCAAACTGCATGCGGCCAGACACATGCGGCCAGACTCATGCGGCCAAGACTCATACGGCCAAGACTCAAGCGGCCAAACTGCATGCGGCAGGACTCATGCCGCCAAGACTCATGCGGCGAAGACTCATGCGGCCAGACTGCATGCGGCCAGACTCATGCGGCCAAAATGCTCATCTTCTCCAAAACCCGAAAAAGATGGCCAAGGAACCCATGAACTTTAAACTTGCACAACTCGGCCAAAACAAAATAAAATCTAACTTTTCAAAGGTCAAATTTAGGTAAAATGAAATGTTCTACCACATGGAACAACTAGATTTAGAAAACAAAAAAGTTTAATAGATCAAAACCAAGAAAAACCAAAAATGACATAAACTTATATCTACAAGAATCCATCCATCAAACCTGAAAATACCAAGTACTAAACTTGTAGAGGATGATGAGAAGAACAATATAGACAAATATTATCAAAGGAAAAATCAAGGATGAAAAATGCAAAATCTCCACTTTTGAGCAAGTTGTACTTGCCTAATGGTGGTGGTTGAGGAAAATGAATGAAAGAGTGAATGAGAAGAGAGAGTGAGGAAGAGAATAAATATAGGGGTTGGGTTGGCTTAAGAAAACCCTAATCTCTAAACATGTTCTAAGCATTCCACTAATGACATACTTAAAGGCTACATGCAACCTTAAATAAATAACAAATAGAATTATGCACATGCTAAATACAGGATACCATGTACAGAATTTATGAAAGAATACGTATATCAAGTTCGTGGAGTGACATCTCTACCCTCCTTAGAAAAATTTTATCCTCAAAATTTCTGCCAAGACATGATAGAGAAATCAAAGCAAGCAAGATACTAATTACAAGGCTAACTATGCATGCAATCTCATCAATTTTAACAGGTATTAGAGAACAATCATCCACCCTAGTGGGTGCAATAAAAATAAAAAAAATATTACAAAGGCATAAGGATAAATATACCTTCTAAGTCGAACAAGTGCGAATATCGAGATCTAATATCATCCTCGCACTCCCATGTTGACTCCTCCGGTGAGTGATGGCCCCAAATGACGCAGACAAGATTAATAGTTTGGTTCTTGAGCACCTTCTTTTGTCGATGCAAAGTGGATATGGGTTGCTCCTCGTAAGTCAGGTTGGTACCGACGACCAGCTCAGAATGATCGAGAATGTGACTCGGATCCGGGACATACCTACAGAACTGAGATACATAAAACACATCATATATATCACGTAGCGATGATAGAAGGGCAAGACGATAAGCAACATCGCCTACCCGAGCGAGAATATCAAATGGACCAACGTATCTCGGACTAAGCTTTCCTCGGGTTCCAAATATGATGATACCCCGAGCAGAAAAAATTTACAGAAACACTTGATCACCAACACCAAACTCTAGAGACCTACGATGCTGATCTGCCCAATGTTGGTGTCTGCCCTGCGCAACTTGAAGCCGCTCTCTGATCAACTTGACTGTTTCCACGGTCTGCATGATCATCTCAAGTTCCAATAATTTTTGTTCTCCTATATAGTCTCATGCCAGAGGGGACCTGCACTTCCTTCTATATAATGCTTCAAATGGTGCCATCTGTATACTTGCTTGATAACTATTATTGTAAAAAAACTCTACTAAATGAAGATGATCTTCCCAAGTTCTGCTGAAGTCTAAAGTACAAGCCTGTAACATATCTTCCAATATCTGAATGGTTCTCTCTGACTGTTCGTCCGTCTACGGATGATAGGCTATACTGAACCTCAACTTGGTACCCAAACTTTGATGCAAACTTCGCTAAAAGTGAGAGGTGAACCGTGTGTCTCGATCTGATACTATACTGATTGGAACACCATGCTATCTCACAATCTGCTTCATATATATTTCTGTCAACTATTTGAAAAAACAAAACGTTTATTCCAAACTTAAAAAAATTGTACAAAGTACAATAAATTCTGGGGAAGTACAACTATAGGAATCCGATCAGAAGACGATCACTTTATCCCTTGGACTATGTGAACTTGAAGACTAAAGCCTCTGGAGAATACAGCAACACTTTTGCAAGAACTCTTGATCTCTGATCCCTTGATAATGATTGGAAACTCTATTTATAGAGTTCTAGAAATAACTGTTTTAGCAGTTATACTGATGTGCGTGAAGTTGAACTGCGCGACTTTAGGTTGCACCAACTTCAAGTTGCGCCAACTTCATTCAGTTACTCGAACGTGTACTAACTGTATTTAGACGCGTGGCATCATATGATTAAGATGCGCATGGTCGTGTACAAAGTAGTGGACACATTTTGAGAGATTAGTGGCATGTGTGCCACGTCATCCTGCTTTAGAACATAAGTTGCCTCAACTTTATCAGGTTGCGCGAGCTTCAGTCAACGAGTCAAACTACGCTTGATTAGGTTGTGCCTAGGCGCAACTCAGTGCATAGGCATGTGGCTGCATTTGGGTATGTAAGGAGAGTTTGTTCAGGTTGTGCCTAGACGCAACTCACAGAGTGCGCATAACAGTTGTCAGCAAATCGTCTCGAGCGCCATGCTCTGCAGGATTTAAAAAGATTTTCTTCGTTTATCGTGCTGTCAGTTGTCAGTGCTGTCAGTTAATGATCGTAATTATTGTCAGGTGCCACATAGACATAGGCATAATATGATTGGACGCAGTCTGATATATGGCACAACTTAAGCAGTAGTGCAACTTGATTTTAGGGCTTCATAACAGTGGCACAACTTGATTTTTTGGGCACAACTTGATTGCTGAGTAGTAAAAATATGGCACAGCTTGATTTTTAGGCTCTACAAGACCCCCGTCAAAGTTTTTGAATTTTAAAATGTCAAAAAACTTCGAAATAATTTGAATCATGACAATTACTGAGTCAAGTTGCTCCTATCTTGCACAGTCTGTTGCGATCTGTTATGATTTTTTATGCGCAACTAGGGATACCTATTAGGATTATGTCTTTATGCCATAAATAACCCTTGTTTAACTGACTTGAACTCTTTACTTTTGCTTTAATCCTCTGATAGAATTCTTCGAGCTCTTGCAATCTTCTCTCCGTCTATCTCCTCGACGAAATGGCCCCCAAGAAGACCGCTGCTACCAAAGGAAAGAGTGTCGCCATACCTTCGACCCGTGCTCCGTCCACCCATGCGCCACAGTATGTGTCGCCTTCTTCTCGACGACAGACGACAAACCCAGCTCTGGAAGGTGACCAAGAACAAACAATTTTGACCTATGGAGGCTAACTTGATCTTTAATTGACTTGCGCCCCTCTTCTTAGAGTGTTTGGCACATCACAAACTATGTGCCACCCCTTATTAGGGTGTGGTTGCTTTATTTGAGTACTGTTCGTTCTTGCGAACCGTGTTGCGCATTCTGTTGTGCAACTCAGTTGTTGTGCAATCAAGAATATTGGGCAACCAAGATGTGGCACAATCCAGTATATAGTATAACCTGTGATGTTGCGCAACTTAATTTTTGTGCAACACAGTATGTTACGCAACCCAGGTTGTCGCGCAACTCAGAATGTTGTGCAACTTAATTATTGCGCAACCCAGGATGTTGCGTAACCTAAAATGTCGTGCAACCCAGAATGTTGCGCAACTCAGAATGTTGCGCAACTTAATTGTTGCGCAACTTAGGATGTTATGCAACCTTGTTGTTGCTCATCATAAAGTTGCACACTCTTGTTGTCTCTAACTTTTGTTCATGTATTTCTTTGCAGTTGATCTCAGGGAAGACCCTAATGCTGAAAGATTTTCTTCAGCATTTAATGTCCCGGAATATAAAGAGAATCATCTCATGTTACATTCCCTCAGTATGATGGCCCTGAGGCATGAAAGACCATCCTTGTGGCCCAAGAAAACCAGACCCTACTGAGTTTAATGAACAGAAAACCTCTAGAAAGTCTTGATAGTGTGGTCTACAAGAAGCCTGGCTTCCTATTTGGGGATGCCATCAAAAAGAATTCCCAGCCCAAGACAAAAAAAAGGAGAGAATATTCAAATATGAAGACAAAATCATATACCTCACAGAAATATCGAGGTCTATGGCTTTATCTCAATATGAATTCGCAAGCTATCCCAGAAGAATGTCATGGGATCTGACTCCAATCCAGCAGGCAAGAGTCGAAAGAATCTGTTATAAAATGGGTCCGCATCACAAGGACCTCTTTTATAATACTTCTGAGAAATATAGCACCCACTTGAGAGGTTTGAAACCAGGTTGTATTCCTCCTGAGGATTCCTCTCTACTCCTTCCAGTCAGAGTACATATATTTACAAATGTATTTGCAAAGGCTGAAGGAAGATACCCAGATCGCAGCATGCGTATGACAGGTTTGGTTAACCCAGATATGAAGTGCTGGACTAGCTTAACTATCTGGATTTTGGATCAGTTCAAAGATAGACTCCTTGATCTTGATCTTTATAATGCCATTTAGACTACAGTCTACGGCATCCGCCAGAACGCTCATATGTTTCTGGCTTTAGTAGAGAGATATAACGAAAGTACTAGAAATTTCATGACCCCCTATGGAGAAATGGGATTTGCACTCCATGAGATGAAATATCTCTCTCATCTTTTGATGGGCGATAATCCATACGAAGAGTATGTACCCACAAATGAAGAGTTAGATGCTATGGCGAAAGAGAATCCTCAGATGCTCGCCATCTTCCAAGAATTGTTGAGTCACTACACGATCTGCTCCCTCTTCTACAAAAGTAACACTGCAGGTACTTGTTACACCACCAAGTGGATGTCGTACCTCTTTCTGGGTCATGCACTGGAGGACAAGCCACTTGAGAGTCAAGCCTGTGCTCCTCGTTTCTTTGAACCTTTCAGTCAGAGCGACATACAATATTTGATGGAGCAACATAAGCATGGAGGTATCAGACTGGATAAGGACTTGCATCCTTTTAAGGCTGGCGACACCCTCTAGAGTTATCTCAGACAGAGTTATAGACCTATGTCCAAAGAGGCCCAGCTAGCGGGTTTTCTCTCTTTATGGCTGCGACGCTTCATATTCCCAAGAGCCAGCGCAGTTGATATATTCCATCGTGGCATTCTGTTTGCTGCAATATGTCTTATTTTTGGATATAAGATGGATCTCCTATCGGCAATGACCTGCCGCTTGAACGCAGGATTACGTTCTTTTGTACAGACTATGCTTCATGACAAGGCAACGAGGAAAGATTTTCCTTGCACCAAGATGCCTTACACTTATTTATTCGGATGGCTATTGCTTCATCATCCATGTTTGATGAACCCTGATATGGGGAGTATCAGTAGAGATTTTATCAGACGCTACTCCAGCACTCGTTGGAAATATACTGCTCTTTCAGAATGTAGATTTGTATTAAATCGCGGATCGGGATGGAGATTTTAGTATATTCTGCCTTCTCACGGATATGAGACTATGCCTCCACAGCTGATGGATCTGAATGCAGAATCACTCCGCCTACGTCTACCCATCTTTTCATGGCTACAGACGATCCGTCCATCTTACTTGGTCTATCAATTCGTGAAAGAATGTTATTTAGAGCTGTACTTGCCAAGTCAATTTGCACGATAGTTCGGCTATGATCAGCTTCATGTGGGTAACGCCACTACTTGCCTACAGGCCAAAGATTTTCTGATCGATGGAGCTAGGGCTTGGAGATATTTCAATGCCAGGGATACGAAAGCTATATTTTCCATGCCCTTCAATCTTCAGCAAGGCCTGCATATTTTATATACATACATAAATTTCTATACTTCAGCAATTTACTGAAAGCTTTCATCCTGCACATAGCTTTGCAAGTGAGAAGAGATCAAAACTGGGAGAACACACTGCTCAATCTTTTTGGGATGCAGAGGATAAAGATCCTGCAGATCCTCTACTGGAAGCTTCCATTTTAAAGAACTATCCAGATAAAGTATAAGATCCTCTAGACATATCTTAAAGGTACGAAAAGAGAAATCCCCTGCCAAGGGGTTGATAAAAAGAAAAGCTAAGGGGACGACGGCCCTTCCTCAACTGGATGATATACCTGCTTCACCAAGAGCTCCAGAAAAGAGGAAAAGGACTTCATTAATTATAAATGAACCAGCGACCACGAGAACAACTCATTCTCAGTCGAAACAAATGCTCCTTAGTACTTCTACTGGAGAGAAGGAAGCCACCCCTACTTCTATTCAGAAACAAGGAAGGGTTACAGAAGGAGGAACATCTACCACCTTGATCGATCTGGAGGATGATCGTACCGGAGCTGCTGAAGAACCATTTGCATCACCACACAGAGAAGTTCGGAGAACACTGGTAGTGCACCGAGAAATCCCTCAAAGAACAGATACATCTCCTGTCCCTTCTCCGCCGATGGGATCCACCAGCCATCTCGGACAAGATGTACCATCTAAGGAAGGTAATATCAGAATTTTAATATATATTAATATTTATTTTTCTCTCAAAGATGTATATTTAATCGATTTCTTTATTTTACAGTGGCTACTTCGACAGATGTCTAGCCTTCTACCACTATTGTAGAGGCTTCCAGATCAGACACTTTGGTGGTACGTATTCTCGCCAATGTACTTGTTGTGGCGGGGATAACGGTTCCTTCACCAACCCCCATGACTCCAGAAAAAGATTTGCTGCCGCAAGATTCTCCAAAGGCTCAAGATCCTACTCACTCTGAAGAGGATCGAGAGATGATTGTCGCCTTAGCGGATTGTGATTATTGTGATGACTCTTTTGGTGATGACTGGCATAACACTACTAAAGAGGAACAAGTTTTAGTGGATGTGCCACCACCTTAAGAACTCCCAACTAATGAAGGACTATCAACTCCTGAGGATGAAGAAAATATGGTTATCGATGAAGGGCATGCTAATCTCTGGATCGATGAACCCAGAATCTCTAAAAAACCTAAAATTTCTGAAGTGGTAGTAGAATTAGCAGACCAAACTCCAATCACTCTGCCACTTCAGACTGAATCATGAGCTAGAAGTAGTCAAGCCACTATTTCTGCAGACACAATGTTGAGACTTCAGACGGAAGCTTCCAGACCTCTTGAAACTCCGCATACAATGCCTGGCCCAGGAAGATTTAAACATGATTTATTTATTTTATCTCTTTCAACATCGTACATTACTCTAACAACTGGCCTATGTAAATTACAGAAGGAGCTACAACGAAAGAGGGGAGCTCTTCCCATATCACCGCACAAGATGAAGTGCCTCCACCTGTTAAAGCTGTGCAGACTCCTGCAGAAGTGGTAGCCACCCCAGGTGCCATAGCAACTAATAAGTTTATGGTGGCCTCCTTCACTAAAGTCTTCTTTACATCTCTGGAACCTTTAGTCCATCGAGTAATGGAGAGAGAGGTTGCTTCATTTAGTACAATCAGAACTCTCTCCTTATTTTCAATCGGAGGCATCCATAGCCAAGGAGACGAGGCTCAGGCCACTTTCTTGGAACACATCTTGGATGAGCTAGAGGGATCCATTAAATCTTATAAAGAGCTTAAAAGAGGAGATATTGAACAGCTAGTAAACACAGAATATAAAGCTATGGCTCGAGAGGCAGAGACTAGTAAAGCCAACTTTGAAGCATTTTTATTGGCTTTCACTAGACAATCTTCTGAACTGGACATCCAGATTGCTGAAGCATCTTCTATTGCTGAGAGTCATAAGGCTAAGGCTGCAGATGAAGAAAAGAAAGCCTCTGATCTGGAGGCTGAAATTGCCCAGCTTTAGGAAGATCTTAAAGCCATCAAGCAGGGTATAGAACAAGAAACTCAGCTACATCAAGCGGCTGTTAACCAATTATATGCTTTGAAGTACCAAAAGGATGAATCAGCTACAGAATGAAGAACTGGCACGTCAAACTGCTGCTCTACACCCATTCGATCCCGAGTCAGAAAGGGTTGAAGCCAGGCAACGAATGTTAGATTCTTGTAATGAAAGAGCCCAAGCTTTGAAGAAACGGATTGTAGAACTTATCACTTACTCTTCAGAGTAGAATGATCAAAACTTGTTATCTTTTTCATTATGATGTATCTTTTTTTTTGAAATAGAAATGAGATGAGAAATTTTGTCTGTGGTTCCATTACTTGTTGCATATCTTGTTATAAATATAAGTAATAGAATAAAAAATATATTCAGAGGTACTGGACGTGATATATTTCTTGATTAGAAAATAACACGATTTATTATATCTACTCAGAGGTAATATGGACGTGGCAGAATATAATGTTTGAAAATACTGTTATTTCAATAGACAACTTTGTCAGAGGTAATAGGGACGTGACAAGTTGCTGATGTTGATAATCAGAATTCACAATTGTGGAGGACATGAATTCTTTTTTCTATTTTAGATATAGGAATTTATCATCTATCATTTTATTTACAAGAAAGTAAATAAAAGACAATAAATGCTAAGACTAATGAATGAATGAATGGATAGTCCGACTTCATAGTAGAGAGAAAGTGACTAAAATGAACAGTCATCTCGGTTCTTGAAGAGGGAAAATTGAATGAATGAACAGTCACCTCAGTTTTAGAGGGTGAGAATGAATGAACAATCAAACTCTTTTTAGGGAGAAGAAATGAATGAATAAACAGTTAGACTTCTTTCGAGGAGTAAAAGTCGTATCGGTTCTTGAAGCCGATTATCTAGTCATTCTGTCTATAAATAGAACAGAACTTCTGTAGATATTGTCAACTACTTTTCTCTCTATACAGAATGTCTTCCGAAGATTTGCTAACTCCGAAGATCAAAGATACGACTGAGACGCCTCCTGCTGAGCCTTTGGTGCCTCCTCAGAAAGAAGTAGGTGAAGGCTTGACTGTTCCTATACCAGAGCAGGACCTGATTGCCAAGTTTGTGGAGCCTGGGAAGACTGCTGAAGAAGAAGCCGTGAGGATAGCTGCCTGTGAGTTGCTAGTGTGTTCAGACAATGAGATGTTTGAATTGCTGGCAAATCATGTATTTAATCATGAAGGGTCGGGTCCTCGTCCCCGTCCTTGATATTATGTAATTCTTTCTACTTTTGAATAAAATGAGTTTTATTTACATCATTTCTCTGAATGAAGAACATTTTGCTTTTATACGTAATATTTCTTGAGAAATTTGCAATTGATAGGCATCATAGCAATTCTGACATCCATATCTGTTAATTGGTAGGCTACATTTGAGAAAACCTTATTTACCATATACGGACCTTTCCATTTCGCCTCAAATTTGCCTTTGCTCATGTGGGTCATAGTCATAGGACGTCTGACCGTAAGAACTAGCTCACCTTCTTGAAATGTTCGCACTTTGACTTAATGATTAAAAGCTTTTGAGATACAGGCTTGATAAAGTTCGATATATTGTTGAGCTAGTAGCCTTTTTCTCATCGAGTGCCTCCAATTCTTGAAGCCGGTGGCGATCATTGTTGTGGTAAGTTCATTAGCAATAGCAATTCTCAAGGATAGAATTTGAATTTCCAACGGAAAGACAACCTCATATCCGTATACCAGAGAAAAAGGTGTACAACCTGTGGGATTATGGACTGTAGTACGATAAGCCCATAGACATTCTCCAAGCTTCTCACTCCAATTACGTTTGTTAATAGAGACAAACTTTTTAAGGAGTTTGATGATAGTCTTATTGAATGCTTCAGCTAGCCCATGAGCTGCAGGATTATAGGCCGTAGAAGCAACATTATTGATTCTATTGTCATCACAGAACCGAGTAAATTTTTGGCTGATGAATTATGGTCCGTTATCATGGATGATCCGACGAGGTACGCCAAATCTGTATATTATATGATGTTTGATGAAATTGATGACACTGCTAGTCTTCACTTCAGCTGAAGGTATGGCTTCAGCCCATTTAGAGAAATAATCGTTTATAGCCAAGATAAACCGATGTCCTTTAGATGAAAAGGGATTGATGGGACCAATTACATCCATGCCCCAAGCTTCGAAGGGCCATGAGGCAGCAGTTGTAATGCCCTGCTCCGTACGAGGCATTTGGTTGGCTTATTAGATGGGATCAGAATATTGGACCGTGACTTATGTTGGAAATCAGGAGAATTGGGACTGATGCAGTCTCTCTTAGCTGGCTAGACGGAATGGGTATTGGAACGTGGCTCGCTGGTGGAGCTACGCTTAGTAGAATTTTGGGTGAGTGGAACTGTCCTTCCTCCTCCTTACTCCTTCATGCTTAATAAATGAAGTATTTAAATGCTATGAATTGTCCCTAAATGTCCCATGTTATAGTTGCTGAATAATAGAGATGCCTATGTTAAGAATTATTGAAATGTACAACACATTGAACTGCTAATGTGACTTGAGGCCTGAGAATAAATTGATAACATTGCCCCTTATGCTTAATGCTGCTGAAACGATAAAACACTTGATTAAGGAGATACCTTGTGAATGATAGAATAAGAAATAAACTGGTTGTGCTATCGACCCAATGAACTGAATGGAACACTAGAATCATGTACTCTCTCTATAACTGTTGCAAGAATATGAAATGCTGCATGTCCCTTATAAGAAATAAATGAATGTTAAGTTCCTCTTAAGAAAGGAATGATATGAGTTACGTTGCAATAAAGCAATGAATGAGAAATGATAAAGCTGGGATCATTGAGATCACCAAATTAAACGATGGTAATGATGAAATGAATAAGTCATTGAATATGACTAATGATGCACTGTTGCCTTTACTTTCCTTAATATATTTTACCATACGATTATGTTCACAATCGAGTCGAACACGCATTCGCATGGTCATGGACAACTTGTATACAAGGTTTGAGTAATAATTTCCTCGAACGGTTCCTAGGACCCTGGGGACCGATTCGGCCTAGGAGGAAATAATGATGAGTGCTATGGGAGCATGGATAAGGCGGGGTGGCATAGAGGCTCGCCACCTACTATGCTGACCGTATTATCTTAAAATAAAATGAAATAAAAAGAGTCCATATGGTTTAACAACACCAGAGACCATATAGTCGGGATGCATGCTAATGAATGTTTTGTGCAGGCAGAGTAAGTATATCGGATAACCTGTATTTGATGCAGGTACAAGAAGTCGGCTATCGGTAAGAAACCACATAATTGTGATATTGTATAAGTTGGTTTAACTTGCCTGCTTAACATGTTCAATTCAGTATGCTAGAAAGATGCCTTGCTATAAATGGTGCTCAAACATAACATCTATGCTAAGTGATGCTTGAAGTGAGAATTGTCATAACATGTTTAAAATGTTAATGTTAACGATGCCTCAATGACGCCTTTGCATGATAATGCCAAGAATGCTAAAATGATATGTTCACATGAATGCTACTAAGAATTTTGTTTACATGCTTCACTCTGATCATTGCCCGTGAACTGTAAACTGATGCTAGGCCCCAAGTAGAAAGATTATTCTAATAAATGCTTGCTTAAATGATCACTTAAATGTTGGTTTATGTGAGTGGGTTGGATTTTGCTCGCCAGTACATAGATGATGTGCTGACCCACGTTTTGTGGGCAGGTGCTCGTGCTTGGAATGTTCTACACACGAAGTTTAACTGGATTGGTCCCGCAACATCGAAGATTTGTTGGGCATACAGAAGCTCTCCTTGCACAAGATGATGTCTTCTGTTTATAAAGGGCATAATGTATGGAACATTGTAATCCGTTGTACCAGTGAGATTATAAGTCAAGTCGGTAAATCGAGTTGTAATCCATTGTATCCAAATATCAAATATAAGCTGTATAGCATTGTTCAGTTGGTTTCCAATGTAAAGTGAGATGTGCTGTAATCATTGTACTTCAATACAAGTCTTGTACTCTTTTTCAATTATCAATAAAGAGAATAAAGTTCTACGTATCTCTGTGTGGCTTCAAGTTACTCTTTTTCTCCGCTACTATAAAGAAGTGATGTACTTTTATTCAATATGAAAGATTGTCCTCATTAAATTTAATTTATCTGCTTCTGCCGCTGCGATGTGTTCCTATTTGAAGAATAATCGATTATGTACCATCTTTGCCTTGTACAAGTGCAATACCAGACTTGTACGGCATCACGCCCAAGCGAGGACGATCGATTCCAAGAGATAAAATATGTGAATAAATGACTCTATGAATCGGGGCGTGACAAATTAGTATCAGAGCACGGCTTTACGTCCTTGGTCTCTTTTTTGATTTATTCTAAATCAAAGTTACATCGATGATTAACCAAAGTTGCTTCCGCGATCAGTCAATGTTGCTTCCGCGATTAAATCAAAAATTGCTTCCGCGATTATGCTATTGTTGTTCGGTAATCATCCTTATGTTATATGTGCTTGAAAGTTCGTTGACCCTCTTGGCTGCTCACTGGATGTTCCATACAATAAGTCTATATACATTATGATGCCCCTAAATGAATGATTGTTGTTGGTTTGGGCACAAATAACCCAACAAAGACTCGATGCCATAGTATGTTATATTGTGAATGCTGTTTAGAATGTGGGAATAAAGGAAAAGGCTATGTATGCTGCAACAAGTTGAGAATTGCATATAATGTTTAAAAAGATTGGGAATGAAATAATTGATAGATGAGTTCAGCAGAACTAGTGAGTTGACTCATATGTGCTCGCTAGTGCTTTTGAGACCCTAAGAATGTTGGCTTGTGATATTGAGACCCCGAGATGTTGGTTAAGTATTGTGATCATTATAGATCACGAATGTCCGAAATAGATTGAGTTGGTATTGTTTAAGGATGGCTTCGTTTCTGAGTGGTATATTGCCTCTACCACCTCAGAACGAGATGTATGTTGACCCTTTCCATAGAATAGCAATGAGACTATCTGTGGGTACTGGGTAGTGCCAAGACTTAGCTGGGAGTCATGTATTGTTGCTAGATGACTCGAGTGTCCCTTGACGGTAATAATGTGGGGTAGCGAGATTGTCGGAAATTGTAATCGGTGGCTTGGTTAGAAATTGTTTAGTCGAGTGATGACTCAGACTAGTAAGACAGTTAGTATGCTACAGGTAAATAGATTTGGCTAAAGAATATTGCGGCTTAGAACATCTGAATATTGACTTCGATTGGTTGGATATAAATCAAATGTGGATAATACAAAGTTGGTTGCGTAGCTGAAAGTTTGAAAATATTGTCGGTGAATCAAAGGAATATTAGAGATCTATGTTTGATCCTAAGGTACGGTAGATGTTAATCCATCTTGATCACCAAATGATAGTCGTTGCCTATGTGCATGTATGCTGAGAAATTAATGGGATTAGAAAAGTAACAAGTAGCCACCTTGACTATTTGTGTTGCCTAGAGTATGGTTAAGTGATACATAAATTATTGGATTGAATGGATGAACTATTTGACCATTGCTGCATGAGATTTAAGAATGTCCGTAAGATAGTTTGTTGATTGAGAAACGAATGGGAACAAGAAATTGCAAATATGTTGGATAATGTCGTTATAGGTGATTGTTCGTTGGGATATAGATTGTTGGCTTATGACTTAGTGGTGTGACTCTGTCATACGGACTGAATAGTATGATTCCATAGTTATGTTAAGACTATCGGAACCGATGACCCTTGAATAGTTAGCCTTAGCTTATGGGTTCGTGTGAGTACAAAGGAATTTGGAATAGAAATTGAATCATTGGGAATTTACTTGATAGATTATTAGAACGATGAGAATCGTATGTCGGGCTGGAATTTGACCGTAGTGTTGATAGATCGATCTTAGTCGATCGTTGGATAAGTCTAGAGTGAACCTCTGTAGGAATTATTTCCTTGAGGAAGACACTAGATAGATAGACTTGACCCTAGAAACCGTGGACTGCATGACCAATTGTTGGCATAGCCAACAATGGCGATTAGTTATTCAGACTGAGTTAAAACCCATAGGTTTGGGTAGAGTTCCTTAGAAGTATTGGTTGCTTGTTGGCCTTAAGAATAAGAAAACTAGTATAACCCTAGTAGCCGTCCACTCTAGGGAAGTCACCTGAACGATTAAGTTTAGCTATCAGTGTAGCTAACCTTAGAGACTGACTAAATAATAGGTGACCATTGGAGACCCATAGGATGACCTTGTGGCAATGAATGAGAGACAGTGATAATAAGTATTGACCTAAGGGAATGTATGTTTCAACTTGTGCCTTAAGAGATGTTTGACCCTTGAGGATTATATATCGGCCATAAGTGGGAATTGCAATCGTAAGGTAAGACTTGAGTGTACCTATAGTCGGATAGCTAAGTTAACCTTGACTGTTGCATAGAAGTATACCCTGACTCGGGTAATCGATAGTGGGTGACGTCGGATTGTATCTTTTAGAAAAGATGAATTGCCTCGGTAAAAAATATTATTGGATTCAAAAAGGAATGTGATTGCATGTTGTGAACTCTTGATATGATTGGCTCTAAGTTAGACCCTTGATCGAATGTTGGAAATGTTATGCTTGGGTATAGAGCTTAACCAAGTTGTCCCTGATATTAAATATTGTGGCCGGGAAGATACTGATTGTGGCAAAGTGAATAAAGTGATAAGTCAATTGAAAGGATGCTAAGTTGGATTTAGAAAAGAGAGTTATATCATGGCTTATCGAATCGCACTAACATGGAAGTTGGCTGAAGTACATATATTTTGGGTATACCTAAAATATGTGTATGGATCCAGCCGAAGTGATTGGTTGTGACTAAGATAACATTATAGAAAGAATTTATCGCACTAGCGCGGACTTTGGCTGAAATGCATATGTTTTGGGGACGCCTAAAATATGTGTATGGATCCAAATGAAGTGATGTGTTGCGACCAAGAAAGAATACAAAGAAAATGTTGGTAAATCAATAAGAAGTTACAAGTAATTGAAAAAGAGATAGACAGATCGAATCATGGATGGATTTAAATGGTACAGTTGGATAGATATTTTGGAATGACCGAGTGGGCTGAAATGAATATAAAATTGAAGCTGAATGAGTAACTCATTGTGATTAAGTGAATCTAGTAGATGAGTTGTTTTCTTAAGTTTCGAGGATAAAACTTTTTCTGAGTGGTATATTATGTAATGCCCCGCTCCGCACGAGGCATTTGGTTGGCTTATTGGATGGGATCAGAATATTGGACCGTGACTTATGTTGGGAATCAGGAGAATTGGGACTGATGCAAACTCTCTTAGCTGGCTAGACGAAATAGGTATTGGAACGTGGCTCGCAGGTGGAGCTACGCTTAGTGGAATTTTGGGTGAGTGGAACTGTCTTTCCTCCTCCTTACTCTTTTATGCTTAATAAATGAAGTATTGAAATGCTATGAATTATCTCTAAATGTCCCATGTTATAGTTGCTGAATAATAGAGATACCTATGTTGAGAATTATTGAAATGTACAACACATTAAACTGCTAATGTGACTTGAGGCCTGAGAATGAATTGATAACATTGCCCCTTATGCTTAATGCTGCTGAAACGATAAAACACTTGATTAAGGAGATGCCTTGTGAATGATAGAATAAGAAATGAAGTGGCTGTGCTATCGACCCAATGAACTGAATGAAACACTAGAATCATGTACTCTCTCTATAACTGTTGCAAGAATATGAAATGCTGCCTGTCCTTTATAAGAAATGAATGAATGTTAAGTTCCTCTTAAGAAAGGAATGATATGAGTTACGTTGCAATGAAGCAATGAATGGGAAATGATAAAGCTGGGATCATTGAGATCACCAAATGAAATGATGGTAATGATGAAATGAATAAGTCATTGAATATGACTAATGATGCACTGTTGCCTTTACTTTCCTTAATATATTTTACCATGCGATTATGTTCACAATCGAGTGGACACGCATTCGCATGGTCATGGACAACTTGTATAAAAGGTTTGAGTAATAATTTCCTTGAACGGTTCCTAGGGCCCTGGGACCGATTCGGCCTAGGAGGAAATAATGATGAGTGCTATGGGAGCACGGATAAGGCGGGGTGGCATAGAGGCTCGCCACCTACTATGCTAACCGCATTATCTTAAAATAAAATGAAATAAAAAGAGTCCATATGGTTTAACAACACCAGTGACCATGTAGTCGGGATGCATGCTAATGAATGTTTTGTACAGGCAGAGTAAGTATATCGGATAACCTGTATTTAATGCAGGTATGAGAAGTCGGCTATCGGTAAGAAACCACATAATTGTGATATTGTATAAGTTGGTTTAACTTGCCTGCTTAACATGTTCAACTCAGTATGCTAGAAAGATGCCTTGCTATAAATAGTGCTCAAACATAACATCTATGCTAAGTGATGCTTGAAGTGAGAATTGTCATAACATGTTTAAGATATTAATGTTAACGATGCCTCAATGACGCCTTTGTATGATAATGCCAAGAATGCTAAAATGATATGTTCACATGAATGCTACTAAGAATTTTGTTTACATGCTTCACTCTGATCATTGCCCATGAACTGTAAACTGATGCTAGGCCCCAAGTAGAAAGATCATTCTAATAAATGATTGCTTAAATGATCACTTAAATGTTAGTTTATGTGAGTGGGTTGGATTGTGCTCGCCAGTACATAGATGATGTGCTGACCCACGTTTTGTGGGCAGGTGCTCGTGCTTGGAATGTTCTACACACGAAGTTTAACTGGATTGGTCCTGCGGCATCGAAGATTTGTTGGGCATACAGAAGCTCTCCTTGCACAAGATGATGTCTTCTGTTTATAAAGGGCATAATGTATGGAACATTGTAATCCGTTGTACCAGTGAGATTGTAAGCCAAGTCGGTATATCGAGTTATAATCCATTGTATCCAAATATCAAATGTAAGCTGTATAGCATTGTTCAGTTGGTTTCCAATGTAAAGTGAGATGTGCTGTAATCATTGTACTTCAATACACGTCTTGTACTCTTCTTCAATTATCAATAAAGAGAATAAAGTTCTACATATCTCTGTGTGGCTTCAAGTTACTCTTTTTCTCCGCTGCTATAAAGAAGTGATGTACTTCTATTCAATAAGAAAGATTGTCCTCATTAAATTCAATTTATCTGCTTCTGCCACTGCAATGTGTTCCTATTTGAAGAATAATCGATTATGTACCATCTTTGCCTTGTACAAGTGCAATACCAGACTTGTACGGCATCACGCCCAAGCGAGGACGATCGATTCCAAGAGATAAAATATGTGAATAAATGACTCTATGAATCGGGGCGTGACAGCAGTCGGGTGAAGAAATTCTGACGGTTGATGAATGAAATATGCGTGGATTTGACATGCTTTATATTTTCTTGCATAGTCAATGGCATCTGATACCATAGAGGGCCAGTAGTAGCCCATACGTCAGATACGATCTTGCAGTTTGGGATCGAGCTGATGTGCTCCACAAACGTCGTCATGAGTTTCGCGTAATATTTGCTTTGCTTCATCACCAGCAAGACATCCTAAGAGTAATCCATCAAAAGTTCGTCGAAAGAGAGTTTTGGTGGTTTGATTATAATAAAATTGAAGCGGTCGCCGACGAACACTTGTAGCTTCTTTAGGATCTTTTGGTAATATGTCATATACTGCAAAGTCGATGAATGGTGTCCTCCAGTCTTCGCTGATGATATTGACTTCGGTGGAATTAATGAATTCAATATTATGATTATTTTCAATGCAAAATAGTTCTCTATTGGAAATAACAACCATTTGTTATCTTTTGACCAGAATTGTTAAAACCGATGCTAGATTAGCTAAGGCATCAGCTTCTGTGTTGCATGCTCGATATACATGTTCGATGAAGAACCCTTTGAACGATGAAGCTATTCTGATTGCCGCTTCATGGTATGGTACCAGATCTTGATGTCGAACTTCATATGTACCTCTAACCTGATTAACAATCAGCTTAGAATCACCATATACTTCGAGATATTCAATATCTAGTTGTTTGGCTAATTGGAGTCCAATGAGCAAAGCATTGCATTCTGCTACGATGTTGGAGCACGACTCATCTAAGTAATAAGCTCTATGGATAGCTAATCTATCTGGCAAAACAAGAACAATTCCTACTCCAGCGACAAGGGTGCCTCAAGGTCCAATTCTAGATGCTCCGTCAAAGAATAAATACCAAGTAGGAAATTCTTCTGAGGTCATATTTGATTCTAATGTCTCGTCCGGGATCTCATCATAGAGTTTAGATGTCTCAGGGACAGGATGAGCTGCTAAGAAATCAGTTAGTGCTTGGCCTTTCATAGACTTTTGTGGAACATACACCATATCATATTGTGCTAATAATATGGCCCATGTAGCAAGCCTAGAATTGAGCGTACTGGGCTTCTTCATTAAGACCCGAAAAGGATTAACTCGAAAAATAACATGAATAGTTTGGCTGATGATGTAATGTCTTGTTTTTTGAACAAAAAACATTAAGGTTAAGCATTCCTTCTCTACTAGACTATAACGATGTTCAGCTCCAATCATTGTCCGACTAAGGTAGTAGATGGCTTGTTTATGACCTTCTTTGTTCTTCTGAGCTAGCAAAGCTCCCGATGAATGGTCCATCGCTCGGACATACGTCAAGAAGGGTATTCCTGAGATTGGTGGTACTAGGACCGATGGACTCATCAAATACCGCTTGATGTCATCAAATGCTCGTTGACATTCTTCTGTCCAAATAAAAGACACACCTTTCTTCATTAACTGAGTAAATGGTCTACAACATCCAGATAAATTCAAAATGAACCTCCTGATGTAAGCAAGTCGACCCTGGAATCCTCGTAGCTCTTTTAGGTTGCATGGAGGATGCATCTCTTGAATGGCTTTGATCTTCTCAGGATCAACGTGTATACCTTTAGAGGTAATGACGAATCTGAGAAGTTTGCCACTAGAGACTCCCAAGAAAGACTTGGTGGGGTCCATTTTAAGTTGATGCTGGCGCATTAAATTGAAGATGGTTCTTAAATCTTGGATATGATCTTCCTTTAGATGACTTTTGACAGCAATATCATCAACATAGCATTCAACGATCTTTCGTAAATGATCTCGAAAGATAGTACTCATAGCCCGTTGGTAAGTTGCACCATCGTTCTTAAGACCGAAAGGCATGACTGTATAACAGTATATTTCATGAGGAGTACGAAATGAAGTATGTTTTTCATCTTCAGGATTCATTCGGATTTGATTGTATCCAGAAAACCTATCCATAAAAGAGATTGTTCGAATCCACAAGTATTGTAGATCATGACATTAGTAATTGGAAGAGGGAATTCATCTTTAGGACAAGCGTCATTGAGATCTTAAAAATCTATACACACTCAAACTTTCTCGGTCTTCTTCAAAACTGGTACAACGTTGGCTACACAGTCAGGATGTTGTTCTTCTCCGATAAAACCATAAGCGATAAGCTTTCTGACTTTATCATCTATTGCATCTATCATCTCAGGCTTGAATCGTCGTTGCTGTTGTTTGACTGGTTTAGCATTAGATAAAATGTTAAGTTTATGAGTTGCGACCTGGGGATCTAAACCGGACATATCTTCATAACTCCGGGCGAAGACATCGATATATTCACGAATGAGATGAATCAGTTCTTGTTTATCATCCTCTGGAAGATTTTTACTAATGAAGATTGGTCGTGGTACACCCTTCTCTCCAACATCGATCTGGATTAGTTGATCTTCGGTAGGTGTTTCTCATTGTTCAAAATGGAGTTCCTACTGAGTGTCCATCCTTTGTGCCCATGGATCAGCTTCAGGAGCTTCTTCAATATCATCATAGTCATCTTCTGAGAACTCATAGATACCATATTAGAAGATAGGGTCACTCGATGGACGTGCCCTACATTGGTATCTGAATTCCATGAGACAGAATCAGAAGAGTTAGATCGATCTTCTTCATCGGATTCAGAACCTTCTGGAGTTGGAAGTGGTGAAGTATAACCTAATCCCCGCTTCATTTTGCTGTAGTATTGTTATGATTTTCCTTTTGGAACAGAAATACTGTAAACCCCCAAAAATTTCTACTATGATTTTTTTTAATTTATTTGGTATTGATTTTATATCCGTAATTGTACATCGCGTACGAGCTCGCGTTATTCGTATTTGTACGTCATGCGCGAATTACATTTTATATTTGCTCGTCGAATGCGAATATGTGCGAGGTACATATATTTGAAAATTATTTTTATAGAAATATAGCCTTCAATACTATATAATAAATAATATATTTTTGCTTGAAATTGTAAAAAGGCGCCAAAAAAGATTTTTCTCAAATTCGTATCATTTGTCGTAAAGGATATTTATTTATTATACAAATATAAATGGTGGCTTTGGAAAACTATGTTTTGAGGCAAATATTCTTTTGCATATAAAGTACATAAATTTAAATTTATTTTCGAAATTATTAAATACTATTATTTTATTATTTAGAAAAAGGTTATTTTTAAAATAATTTATTATGAATAAATTGATATTTGCTTTTATCAAATTTTTATGAGTTTTCAAATTTAATAAGAGGATTTATCTAGTTTAAATCTATTGAAAAATATATTTTAAATTTTGTTTTACTAAATATTTGAATTAATTTGATAATTTAAACTGGAAAAGATTTTATTTGCCTTAAATTAAAATTGCTTTTAAATTAAAGATAGGTTTGATTTATATTGAACTGGATTTTGAATCAATTTAAATTAGTATGGAATCTATCTATTGGGGATTTAATCAAATCACAATCCTTATCCTAAGGGAAATTTCCACCTCCTATATATAGGAGAGGTACTCCTCCATAAGAATTTTCACAACTCCCATGTGCACCGTGTCTGTGCCCATCCCGTCCACTAAAGTTTTCCCCTTTACACATACATCATAATCTCGTGTCCGACAGGCCGGACACCACTATCTCGTGTCGCACCGGACACGCCCGATGCCGCCGAACAAACCTAACCCTACCCACATCCATCGCCAACACCAACCGTACCATGTTTACCCTGATCTCCCTCACCATCTCCTCGCCACCCTCCGTCCCGATCATCACCATCATCACTGTTACCACCACCACCGTGGCCTCATTATCATTCCGACTACTCCACCGGCCAACTCAACCCCGTCAGCCCCCAAAATTCCTAAAATAAACATCAAAATCAGAACCCTAGATCTAAACTCACCTTTTTCACCGCCGGCGAGGACCGACCCCCGTGCTCCGCCCGCTCGCCACCGTCGCGAGTAGCAGCCAGTCACCGTCGGCCGCTCCCGCTCCTTCCTCCAGTGACAAGACCGCTACGTCTTCGCCGCGAGGTCGCCGCCCCGGCGCCAGCCTGCGGGCGACCTTTCCGGCAAGGAACCCCCATCACTGGCCGGATCTCGACAGTGCCGGTGTCCCGTGGCCTGTCCGCACCAGAGCCTAGGACAGCCGGAGCTTTTGTAACGCCACCTCCTAGTAGCGGCGGCGAGCGCACGCCGCCGTGAACACCTGAGAGCCCAACCGCGCCGAAGTCTCCATGGCCGTCGACTCAGCTGCGATGGCCTTCCTCCGACCGTGTGGCCGCTCACCAGCAGCCGAACGATCGCTCAGGCGTGCGCGACCCAACCGCCCGTCGCTGACGAGGGCCGGCTTCCTCCGCGTCGTCCCCTCCGGAGTAGCCGCCGTACTCCCTCCGGCTTCTCCGACTTTTGCGCACCTCCACGCCGCAGATCGCCGCCCGCCACGCGCCGGCGAACCTCGGTAAGCTCCCTCATACTCCCGCGCTCTTCTCTCTCTCGCTCTTCCACACCTTATTTCTGTCCTCTCTCTCTCTCTCTTTCTCTGTAAACATTGGAAGGGGAGGGTTTTTAACTAATAAAAGTTTATTATTATTATTTTATTATTTCTATGATTATTATCATTTATTATTTGTATTAATCTTATTATATATATTATTATTATTAGTATTAACTATGATAGAATTGGGTTATTTATTAATCATTTGTTATTTAATTAAGGTTATAATAATTATTATTAGTAATAATAATGTAGTATTAATATTAAACATTATTCTTCTTATGTTCATTTGTTATTAAATATTGCTATATTTATATTAAATATTTTATATTAGTAGTTGCTAAATGGTATTAGTAACAAAAATATATGGTTTGGGCTTGGGCCCAACACTGATTTTCAAATTTGATTTTGGCCAGCTATATTAATTAGTTTTTATAACAAGTATATTATAAAATTTATATATATTCTTAAGATGCTTATTATTTTAATTTAAATACAGATATTTCATGACTCTAATTATTTGTATAAAAATTTCTTTAAAAAAAGAATTATAGAATATTGTTTTAAACTATTATAATTAAATTTTATGATTTCAAAATATTTATTAAAAATATTTTGATTGGTAAAACCGTAGTTTCCCTATTATAGATATTTTCTCAAAGTTATAAGTTTTGATCTAAAAAGATTTTTACATGCTAGAGAAAATGTACTTTGCTAATTATATATATATATATATACTTATATAAAGTATTTCCAAGTATTTACGTGAAAGTATCTTCAAAAATTAGTATAGGTATCTCTATCTCCAATCCATACTAAAAACCCATTGTTACTAGATTTTCGTGAACTGGACCTCCACCCCAACTTCAGCTAGTGCATACAACAGGACTTGTCTGATCATCGCACCACGCCAGGCCCATAACCAGGCAAGATACCTTACCTTTACCGTTTAAATTTTCTGCTCAATATCATGCATGTTGTGTTTATTTTTAAGTTGTTTCTTTCTAAATTATATGTAGATGCAAATTACTGTATTTATATAATTGGCTTGGAGTTAAGGGACTACCGTCAAATTTAGTGTATCTCATTGACTTGTCACGATGGTACACGAGTTGTGTATGAGAGTTGTGAGTATCATATAAAGGTCACTTGCGTGTGGGCTGATCTCCCGTGCGCATGCGTAGGAATAACTGTCAATAGATGCATGATTAGAAGACTTGACAGTTATCTATATTAAAACAGTGTGGTGGAAACGACACGTGTTTGTGTGTCATGGTTACGACACACGTATAGTATCATTGGGGGGAGGGGACAGCTACTAGCGTAGGGGCTACTTTTATTTTACACATTTGGAAGATAGTATTTCGGATGAGCGCTACGTGTTACCCGGCCGATAGTGTCTCGGATGAGCGCTACTTGTTGGCCACCCTTTATTACTTGCTTGAGACAGCCACTGCGTAGAACGTTGTCCTCTAAATTATAATCCACATAGAATGGTTAGGAACCTTTACCCATGCATACTTTTCTGTTGAGCTTTATTATTCAGTTTATTGGCATGATATTATGTGTCTTGTTACGTCCCTCTGAGGACCTGGTGATCTCTCCAGGTGTGTGTTTCGTAATTTCTTGCAGGTGCTCTAGCTAAGGCCATTCCTTCCTCCGTGATGATTATTCTTGGAATCGTTACTTGCTCTCGCTTGCTAAATTCTTTCCTTGTATATTTTTCCATATTTAAATTGATTGGTAGTGGACTTTGTCTCCGCCCAACTATTGTGTACATGACAAACACATAGTTGCTTTATATTATTATTTTTCTTTGTGGATAAGATTTAGTGCCTTGGCTTTCTACATTTACAGCTTATGTATATATACGAGTCATATATTTACTCGTACGTATACTACTGGCATGATACGTTTCTAGTCCTACTATTTTGGGACTGGGGCGTTACATGTTTTTGTGGTGGCCCATGCAGGTCAAGTTTGCCGTTTCGGTTACATGACTATACCGAGCGGGCCTGCAATATATGATTAGAATCTAGGAATCTCATCCACATACTTGATCACCTTTCTTGACCTTCCTTGATTTCCATATTCCGACTCCCGTGGTTTTCCTTGATTTTCGCATCTTGCTTGAACTCTTTCTACCATCTCCCTATCGTCTCGTACTTAAACATGGTTAGAAAGATGACTGCACTACTATATACTTATTGGTCAACCCTATGGCTAGAAGGATTGTATTGACAAATAATATCCATTGAGGTTATATTTGAGTATAAAGGCATTTAATTTTTCCTAGAGATATGATCTTAAGGATTAGTTAATTCCAAGTTGGGTAGTAGCATATTACCGCCTTCAAAGGATAGTTAGAATTTTATTATTACAAGGTGATATACACAAGAGGATAGCTAGATCGAGAAAATAAATTTTTGATTTACGAAATTTTTTGAAATGGTGAAATAGTTATGATTTAATTGGGGATATGAAATCGATTGAGAAATAACTTAAGTTTTTATATTGTGACATATGATTTACTGTTAACTTTAAGATTTTGGATCGTAATATTATAAAGTTTATCTCAAGATTATTTAAGGAGTTTTAATTATGATTTTTAGACAACTAGAGAAGATGAAAGTTTAGTTTGAGAAAGCTTAAGGTTTAAAATTGAGTCGTACGATTTATAAGTTTAATTAATTCTGAGTTGAAGAAACGATGGTAAAATTTTGTTTAAATACTTAGAGGATATGAAAGCGATTTTGAAGGAAAATTTAAATTTTAAATTGTGTCATATGATCTACGATTTAAAAGGTTAATTAGATTTCAAGTTTAAAGCCTTGATTACGGATATTTAAATTTTGGTAAAAATAAAAAGAGATTTAATTTGAGTTACATGATTGTGATTGATGAAACGGCTATGAGTTTATCTCGAGGTACATTTGAGAATTAAAATTTTTTAAAGTGATGGCTTATTATAAAAATTTAGTTGTGCCGCATTAGATATGATGAAGGTTACTTGGAATTTATTTAAAGGAATTAAACTTTAAGTTATGATTAAATACTTGATGGAGTATCTTGAGATCTTATTTTGAAACTGTTGAGGAACTTGAAATTTGAAATTTGATCCTATATTGGTAGAGGACCAAGATGCAAGCAAGTCACCTTAATGGGATACAAGTATTCCTCATTAATTGCCATGATAGTTGTATATACTCGAGTGTAGTTAAGTCATCTGCCAAACTATGTGAAGATATCTCAATCTTGACTCCCTCGACATTCCCTCAAACCTAGATTTTATCGTGACATTCTAACCATTTGAAACTTGAGAAATGATTAGATTGTTCCTTAATCATACTCCATCTAAGTGGCTATCATATCCTTAGAAACTGTATTTCTAAACTATTTTACCTTGATTTACTCGAATCTGAATTATCTTTATTTTATGTTTTAACTTGGTCATTTATTTTGTGCGTTAATCGTTATCTCATGAACTCTCACTTTCTATTTAATTCTTTTGTGTGTCCTTTATCGTGATTTGAATATTTGGAGCACAACACTAGACTTTCCCATCCAACAAATCCCATATGCAAGACCTAGACGAACCCACCTTCATGTAGGTGCATCACGTGCCACTAAAACACTTCTCCTTGTATTCTATTTTCATGATATGACTTTGGGTCATAAGAGACTAAACTATAACCTTTACCATGAAACCAATATACTTTCTAACTATAGATGAGACTCGACCTCGACTCAATTCTTTCGACCTGATCTATGATTTTGTTCTACTTAAGTCCTTACATGCTTAACCTTACATTTTATCATGATTGCTGGACCTATCACACCATTAGTTTAATTCTTGTAAGTTGAGTAGAATACCTCACGATCTAACCAACACTTTGTGGACCACATTGATAGGTTCACTTGGACCATAGAACTCAGTAGACCCTAACTTATCTAGTCAACCAAGCCGACTGCATAGGCCCAAATTTCGGACAGAATTTAGATTTTATAAGATCTTGGACTAATTGATTTCTTTCATCATTACCCTTTACTTATATTTTATCTACCTATGATGCTAAAATAGCTTAGTTTTGCAAGCATATTCTTTATCAAGCTTGATCATGAATTTAGATTTTATAAGATCTTGGACTAATTGATTTCTTTCATCATTACCCTTTACTTATATTTTATCTACCTATGATGCTAAAATAGCTTAGTTTTGCAAGCGTATTCTTTATTAAGCTTGATCATGACATATGTTTAATGTGGGCGCCCACTAATACATTGTCTAAATCAGAACCGACGTATTATGGTCTGATCAACCATAGTGCACTTGGTTCGCTTTTCATATATCATACTACGTGGATGGAGACATAGTTAAACGTGCCCCTAGAGTCTCCTCCGCGATTACCTTGGCAATCCTCTTGGAATTATACAACCGTCTTTGAATCTGATATTGGCATTCGAAAACATCTATTTTGGACTCTTGTTGGCTTTCGTCTTTAACTATTCTAGACAAAGTTTGTGATTGTTAGATAGACCAAACCATTCTCCTATCACCATGATATTTGTATAAACTTGGGGATAGTTAACCACTGACCAACCAATATGACTATCCCCGCCTTACGCTACTTTCGTCGTACTATCATGATTTTTTTTACCTTGACTAGCAACCCTCGTTCAATTCCAAAATCGAGAATTATTTTGTCGTTATCGGAATCACAATTTTCTAAAGCATATTTATCGTTTCGTTGCCTCGCCCAATGATCTGTGTTGCCTTACCCTCGTATCTTCTCACCCCCTTACTTATTCTTAAATTTGAGGACGAAATTCTTGTAAGTTGGGTAGGATGTAAACCCCCAAAAATTTCTACTATGATTTTATTTTTAATTTATTTGGTATTAATTTTATATCCGTAATTGTATGTCGCGTACGAGCTCGCGTTATTCGTATTTGTACGTCACGCGCGAATTACGTTTTGTATTTGCTCGTCGAATGCGAATATGTGCGAGGTACATATATTTGAAAATTATTTTTATAGAAATATAGCCTTCAAAACTATATGATAAATAATATATTTTTGCTTGAAATTGTAAACAGGCGCCACAATAGATTTTCCTCAAATTCGTATCATTTATCGTAAAGGATATTTATTTAGTATACAAATATAAATGGTGGCTTTGGAAAACTATATTTTGAGGCAAATATTCTTTTGCATATAAAGTACATGAATTTAAATTTATTTTTGAAATTATTAAATACTATTATTTTATTATTTAGAAAAAGGTTATTTTTAAAATAGTTTATTATGAATAAATTGGTATTTGCTTTTATCAAATTTTTATGAGTTTTCAAATTTAATAAGAGGATTTATCTAGTTTAAATCTATTAGAAAAGATATTTTAAATTTTGTTTTACTAAATATTTGAATTAATTTGATAATTTAAACTGGAAAAGATTTTATTTGCCTTAAATTAAAATTGCTTTTAAATTAAAGATAGGTTTGATTTATATTGAATTGGATTTTTAATCGATTTAAATTAGTATGGAATATATCTATTGGAGATTTAATCAAATCCCAATCCTTATCCTAATGGGAATTCCCACCTCCTATATATAGGAGAGGTACTCCTCCATAAGAATTTTCACAACTCCCATGTGCACCGTGTCTGTTCCCGTCCCGTCCACTAAAGTTTTCCCCTTTACACATACATCATAATTTCGTGTCCGACAGGCCGGACACCACTATCTCGTGCCGCACCGGACACCCCCGATGCCGCCGAACAAACCTAACCCTACCCACATCCATTGCCAACACCAACCGTACCATGTGCACCCCGATCTCCCTCACCATCTTCTCGCCACCCTCCGTCCCGATCATCACCATCATCACTGTTACCACCACCACCGTGGCCTCATCAACATCCCGACCACCTCCACCGGCCAACTCAACCCTGTCAGCCCCTAAAATTCCTAAAATAAACATCAAAATCGGAACCCTAGATCTAAACTCACCTTTTCCACCGCCGGCGAGGACCGACCCCCGTGCTCCGCCCGCTCGCCACCGCCGCGAGTAGCAGCCAGTCACCGTCGGCCGCTCCCGTTCCTTCCTCCAGCGACAAGACCGCCGCGTCTCCGCCGCGAGGTCGCAGCCCCGGCGCCAGCCTGCGGGCGACCTTTCCGGCAAGGAACCCCCATCACTGGCCGGATCCCGACAGTGCCGGTATCCCGTGGCCTGTCCGCACCAGAGCCTAGGAAAGCCAGAGATTTCGCAACGCCACCTCCTAGTAGTGGCGGTGAGCGCGCGCCGCCGTGAACGCCTGAGAGCCCAACCGCGCCGAAGTCCCCATGGCCGTCGACTCAGCCACGATGGCCTTCCTCCGACCGCGTGGCCGCCCGCCAGCAGCTGAACGATCGCTCCGGCGTACGCGACCCAGCCGCCCGCCGCTGACGAGGGCCGGCTTCCTCCGCGTCGTCCCCTCCGGAGTAGTCGTCGTACTCCCTCCGGCTTCTCCGACTTCCGCGCACCTCCACGCCGTAGATCGCCGCCCGCCACGCGCCGGCGAACCTCGGTAAGCTCCCTCATACTCCCGCGCTCTTCTCTCTCTCGCTCTTCCACACCCTTATTTCTGTCCTCTCTCTCTCTCTCTCTCTTTCTCTATAAACATTGGAAGGGGAGGGTTTTTAACTAATAAAAGTTTTTTATTATTATTATTATTATTATTATTATTATTATTATTATTATTATTATTATTATTATTAGTATTACTCTTATTATATATATATTATTATTTGTAGTATTAACTATGATAGAATTGGGTTATTCATTAATCAATTGTTATTTAATTAAGGTTATAATAATTATTATTAGTAATAATAACGTAGTATTAATATTAAACATTATTCTTCTTATGTTCATTTGTTATTAAATATTGCTATATTTATATTAAATATTTTATATTAGTAGTTGCTAAATGGTATTAGTAACAAAAATATATGGTTTGGGCTTGGGCCCAACACTGATTTCCAAATTTGATTTTGGCCAGCTATATTAATTAGTTTTTATAACAAGTATATTATAAACTTTATATATATTCTTAAGATGCTTATTATTTTAATTTAAATACAGATATTTCACGACTCTAATTATTTGTATAAAAATTCCTTTTAAAAAAAAGAATTATAGAATATTGTTTTAAACTATTATAATTAAATTTTATGACTTCAAAATATTTATTAAAAATATTTTGATTGGTAAAACCGTAGTTTCCCTATTATAGATATTTTCTCAAAGTTATAAGTTTTGATCTAAAAAGATTTTTACATGCTAGAGAAAATGTACTTTGCTAATTATATATATATACTTATATAAAGTATTTCCAAGTATTTACGTGAAAGTATCTTCAAAAATTAGTATAGGTATCTCTATCTCCAATCCATACTAAAAACCCATTGTTACTAGATTTTCGTGAACTGGACCTCCATCCCGACTTCAGCTAGTGCATACAACAGGACTTGTCTGATCATCGCACCACGCCAGGCCCACAACCAGGCAAAAAACCTTGCCTTTACTGTTTAAATTTTCTGCTCAATATCATGCATGTTGTGTTTATTTTTAAGTTGTTTCTTTCTAAATAATATGTAGATGCAAATTACTATATTTATACAATTGGCTTGGAGTTAAGGGACTACCGTCAAATTTAGTGTGTCTCATTAACTTGTAACGATGGTACACGAGTTGTGTGTGAGAGTTGTGAGTATCATATAAAGGTTACTTGCATGTGGGCTGATCTCCCGTGCGCATGCGTAGGAATAACTGTTAATAGATGCATGATTAGAAGACTTGACAGTTATCTATATTAAAACAGTATGGTGGAAACGAAACATGTTTGTGTGTCATGGTTACGACACACGTATAGTATCATTGGGGGGAGGGGACAGCTACTAGCGTAGGGGCTACTTTTATTTTACACATTTGGGAGATAGTGTCTCGGATGAGCGCTACGTGTTACCCGGCCGATAGTGTCTCGGATGAGTGCTACTTGTTGGCCATCCTTTATTACTTGCTTGAGACAGCCCCTGCGTAGAACGTTGTCCTCTAAATTACAATCCACATAGAATGGTTAGGAACCTTTACCCATGCATACTTTTCTATTGAGCTTTATTATTCAGCTTATTGGCATGATATTATGTGTCTTGTTACGTCCCTCTGAGGACCTGGTGATCTCTCCAGGTGTGTGTTTCATAATTTCTTGTAGGTGCTCTAGCTAAGGCCATTCCTTCTTCCGTGATGATTATTCTTGGACTCGTCATTTGCTCTCGCTTGCTAAATTCTTTCCTTGTATATTTTTTCATATTTAAATTGGTTGGTAGTGGACTTGGTCTCCGCCCAACTATTGTGTACATGACAAACTCATAGTTGCTTTATATTATTATTTATCTTTGTGGATGAGATTTAGTGTCTTAGCTTTCTACATTTACAGCTTATGTATATATACGAGTCGCATATTTACTCGTATGTATACAGCTGGCATGATACGTTTCTAGTCCTACTATTTTGGGACTGGGGCGTTACAAATACGAATAGGAGTTCGCCTTCCTTTACCGGTATTGAGACCAGTTTTGAAATCATAGCCCATTTTACGGATGATTGCCTTGGATTGAGGACTATAACGACGTAGTTGTAGTCTTCCTGTATCATTTTTATTATCTCTATAAAGCATTTTTTTTCTTTTCTTTTACTAAAAAGTATAGGAGTTTCGCCTTTCTTTCGAGACGGTACTAAGAAGAACGATTTGTTGACACAAAGTCACAGTCAACCAAATATTGATAACATTGACTAAATAATACTTGTGATAATTCAATACGACACACGACGACTATATTCTGCTCAAGCCAGACGACAGCTCAGTTGTGCAAATAGAAGTCGTTTTCGCGTGTGTACATTTATATTTATTGAGTCTAGAATGATTGTAAGCTGAGTTATGCTGGGCTCTTGAGACTCAACCCACAACCTATACAAAATCCATAAAGCTCCACATCCCAACTTGGCCCATTGGACCCTTGGACTAATTCTGTGCTCTGGAGACAGAGTTCGGGCCGAACTCTGTCCCCTAAAAATTAGCACCCTAATTTTTAGGGTTGGCTGGTTGCTAGTTGTCCGACGGCCAAATTTTTGAAAATTTTTACCAGAATTCTGGCCGAATTCTGCCTGTTAAAAACCTATTAATAGGCCAAAAATTCTCTCATTTTTAATCATCCAATCTTCTCTTCTCTTCTCTCTTAAGCTCAATATAAGCCATACCCTTCTCATCTACTAGCCACAAGTTTCCTAAGTCTCGAGTGCTCAGCATCTCTCAGTTAGGAGTCTTGTGCAAGAGTTCAAGAAGTAGCTTGGAAAATTTTAAGCATCACCACTGCGATCCTTTGTAAGAAGTTGACGTGCTCTTCTGAAGTAAAGGCACGGGGTGTAACTACTATTTCACAAATAGTGGATTTAATCCCGAGCTAGAGTTCTCAGGCCTGGACTAGTCCTCCACGAGGGAAACCAGGTTAAAATCGGCTGTGTTTGCGTATGCTCTCTTGCTCCTTATTTATTTTCCGTATTTACTCTGATTAATTTTAGATCGTAAAAGAGTTGATTTTTTAATTGGTTATTATTGCTATAACTCTATTCACCCCCCTCTAGAGTTGTCATCTGTTCTTCAATTGGTATCAGAGCTCTGTTCTCTTTACAAGGACTTACATCCTAGAGCTGATCCATGGCAACCACACAATCCTTGATTTCCAATCACGATGAAGGACAGTCCACTCATAGGCCTCCCCTATTTGATGGAACTAACTACACGTATTGGAAAATAAGGATGAATTTTTATCTCAAGTCGCTAGACTTTGACCTGTGGACTATCGTCACTGACGGTTACAAAAAGCCCGCCAGAATAGTTGTCAATGGCGATCTCGTTGAGAAATCACATGACAAATATTCTGACGAGAAGAAGAAACAGGCAAGTCTAGACGCGAGAGCTATTAATGCTTTATTCTGTGCTATAGACAGGAATGAGTTCAACAGGGTATCTACATGCACCACATCCCACGAAGTATGGAAGCTTCTAGAAGTGACGCATGAAGGAATCACCTAAGTCAAGGAATCAAAGATAAGCCGTCTCACTCAAGAATACGAGGCTTTCAAGATGAAGCCAAACGAGACGATCACTCAAATATTCACAAGATTCCTCGACATCATCAACCCCCTGTCTTCGCTTGGGAAGCAATATTCAAATCACGAGAAGCTTCGCAAGCTACTTAGGAGGCTACCAAAAGTTTGGAACCCTAAGGTGACAGCCATCATAGCAGGAAATGATCTCACAACCATGTTTATGGAGACCTTGATGGAAAAGCTAATGACTCATGAGCTTGACCTCAAGGACTTCGAAGAGCCTGCTCCTAAGGCTAAGGAGATCGCACTCAAAGCTCACCGAAGGAGGGCTGAACCCGAAGAGACGGATGACGACAACTCAGAAGACGATGATCAAGCCCTCATGGTTCGCAACTTCAAGAGATTCCTTCGCTTCAATCGAAGAAAGAAGGAACCACAAGAAGATGAAGAAGAAGAGCCAACTTGCTACGGTTGCAAGAAGACGGGACATGACCGAAAAGACTGTCCATTCTTAAAGAAGAGCAACCGCTATGAGAAGCCACACAAGAAGACCTCCTCAAAGAAATATGCCAACACAAGCATTTGGCATGAAAGCGAAGCTAGTGACTCCGAGGAAGAAAAGAACTCTCCTCAAGATGCGGCTAATATGTGCCTAATGGCGACGTCCGACAAGGTATCAAACGAAACTCTTGACGAGTTCACTTTTGATGAACTTGGCGATGCTTTCACCGATTTACTTAGTGATCATAAAAAGGTCATTGGTAAATACAAACAACCAAGGACAAAATCAAAAGTCATGAAGTCGAAATACAAAGACTTTCTCTATTACTTGATAATATTAGAGACACTACACCCACGGATGTCACTGATGAGGTATCTAAGCTTAAAATAAGCTTACATGATGCCGAGGCACGTATTGAGCAACAAACACAAGAAATCACAATACTCAACACGGAGCTTGCAGAAGAAAAGAGCAGACACAAGATTACTATTAATAAGATGCATGGTTTGAATGCTAAGATTACTGAATTATAAGCTGTCTCCAAGGAACTAGATACTAAATTGGGAAAACAGGTTGCTCAACCTCAAACCCAATCACATAAGACACACACAAAGCATGACACCACTCATACTAGTCAACCACGTCATCCTCATGCTGCTCACAATCATGCTTACATGTACACACACTTTCACAAAGGACACAAACCACATGCACGTAGAAATAATTATCATATGTCACAAAAATATCATGCTACACATAGATACAATCATCACCATGTTACGCAAAGACACAATCAACATCACTCTATTTATAGACAATATCATCATGTCATGCCATATAGACAATATCATCATGCCATGCCATATAAACAATATCACCATGCCACTCTACATAGTCATCATCACCATGCTGAATCTACATATCATCACACTTCTCCTTATTATTCTGCTTATAGACATCATCAGCATGCTTCTAATGTAAATAAGAATGCTACATGTACTTATTGTGGTTTACATGGACACATTTCACCACAATGTAGAATTAGAAGACTAGTAGATAGAAAGATATATGCATGGTTTCCAAAAACTAACTTTTCAGGACCCTCAAGAACTTGGGTACCAAAGGTCACATCTACTCTTGATGTAGGTGGACCTTCCCTCCTCAACTAAGAGTAAATGGATTCTCGATAGTGGATGCTCGCGGCATATGACGGGAGACGTACATCTTTTCGCATCACTATCGATAAAGAGAGAAGGATATGTATTCTTCGGTAATAACCTAAAAGGTTATATTATAGGTAATGGTATTATTGGTTATCCTCCCTCTCCCGTAATAAAGGATGTCTGCCTAGTGACCGAGTTAAAGCATAACCTGCTCAGCATCAGTCATCTTGCTGACCATGGTTATGACATTAACTTTGGACAAAACAAATGTCTTATTTATGATAGGTCAACAGGAGACATTGCTTTTGAAGGGGTAAGAGAGGACAATATTTATATTTTCTATTTGTCTATAGATACTAACAATGCAGGTAGATGCCAATTTGCTCATAAAGATGAACGGTTACTATGGCACCAGCGTCTTGGTCATGCTAATATGGATACTATATCCAGGCTATCGACCAAGAAGCTAGTTAGAGGCTTGCTCGACATCACATTCAAAAAGGACACCGTATGTGCCGAATATGAGTTGAATAAGGCAACCAAGTCATCTTTTCATTCCATAAACTCTGCAAGCACTACTAGACCCACCCCTGCAACTACTCTATATGGATTTATTTGGCCCTAGTAGAGTAGCCAGTCTTGGTGGAAAACTCTATGCCTTTGTTATAGTTGATGACTTTTCAAGATTTACTTGGATTTTTTTTCTTACTTATAAAAGTGATGCTATTTCAGTTTTTAAGATTTTTGTTAAGAAAGTTCAAAACGAAAAAGGCTACATGATTACTCGAATCCGAAGTGATCATGGAGGTGAGTTCAAAAATTATGATTTTGAAAAGTTTTGTGATTCCAATGGTTTTGATCATGAGTTTTCTTGTCCAAGAACTCCCCAACAAAATAGTGTTGTGGAGCGGAAGAATAGGACTCTTGGCGATATGGCTAGAGTCATGTTGAACAAGTTCTCACTTTCGAAATACTTTTGGGCTGAAGCTGTCAGTACAGCATGCCACATTTTAAATAGGATACTTATTCGTCCTATTACGAAGAAAACACCCGATGAGCTTTGGTTCGGGAGAACCCCAAATGTTTCTTATTTTAGAGTTTTTGACTGTAGATGTTTTATCCTTAACACCAAAGACAACTTAGGCAAATTTGATGCCAAAGCTGACGATGGTATTTTCCTTGGCTATGCTGCCAAGAGTAAGGGAAATAGAGTTTTTAACAAACGCTCATTAATTATGGAAGAGTCTACCAATGTGACTTTTGATGAAGATAACATTGCAGCAGCTACTCTTGATGATGATGTTGAGCCATCAACGTCTACTCCAATGAACACCACAACCGAAATAAATTCTCTGGAAAGCTTGCCTAAGAAATTCTCTTTCAAGCCATCACATCCAGAAAATTTGGTAATCGGTGAGGTTTCACGTGGAGTAACTACTAGATCATCATTAAGAGACTCTATTGCTAGCACTGCCTTTATTTCACAAATTAAGCCTAAAAATATTTTAGAAGCTTTTAATAATGAATTTTGGATTTCTGCTATGCAAGAGGAACTCAACCAATTCGAGAGGAGCCAAGTATGGGAACTTGTTCCTAGACCGGCTAATCACTCGATTATTGGTACTAAATGGGTTTTTAGAAACAAAGTGAATGAAGATGGTTCAGTCACACGCAACAAAGCTCGTCTAGTAGCCCAAGGATACAACCAAGAGGAATGTATCGACTACGATGAGATGTATGCTCCTGTTGCTAGATTAGAATCCATTCGGATGCTTTGTGCATTTGCAAATTTTCAAACTTTCAAATTATTTCAAATGGATGCTAAAAGTGCTTTATTGAATGGTTTTATTAAGGAAGAAGTTTATGTAAAACAACTCCCTGGCTTTGAAAATTACAAATTTTTTGACCACGTGTTCAAGCTAAAGAAAGCGCTGTATGGCCTCAAACAAGCCCTTAGAGCTTAGTATGAACGGCTAAACAATTTTTTGCTTGAGAAAGATTTTTCAAAAGGAAAAATTGACACTACACTTTTCATAAAATCTTTCAAAGACATTATTCTTTTAGTACAAATATATGTAGATAATATTATTTTTGGGTCTACTGATGAAACTCTTTGTCAAGATTTTGCCAAGTGTATGCAGATCGAGTTTGAGATGAGCATGATGGGAGAACTCAACTACTTTCTCGGGCTGCAAGTCAAACAAATGTCAAATGGAACCTTCATCTGTCAGTCGAAGTACACAAAGGACACGCTGAAGAAATTCGACCTTGATAACGTCAAACCAATTAGCACTCCTACGGCTACTTCAACCAAACCTGAACTAGATGATAGTGGCAAACCCGTAGATCAACATAAGTATCGAGGTATGATAGGCAGTTTACTCTATCTTACTGCTAGTCGCCCTGATATAATGTTTAGCGTTTGCCTATGTGCTAGATATCAAGCAAATCCTAAGAATCACACATGATCGCAGTTAAGCGTATCTTTCGATACCTTAAGGGTACGGTTATAGTGGGCCTATGGTATCCCAAGTCAACAACATTTGACCTCATTGGTTATTCTGATGCTGACTTCGCCGGATGCAAGGTCGATCGTAAAAGTACGAACGGTACGTGTCATTTATTAGAAAAAGTTTTAGTCTCTTGGTTTAGCAAGAAGCAGAATTCTGTCGTACTATCCACAACAGAAGCTGAATACATCGCAGCTGGGCATTGTTATGCACAAATTCTATGGATGAAGCAAACCCTTGAAGACTATAATTTATCTTTCATACATATTCCAATCTTTTGTGACAATACTAGTGCTATAAACTTGACTAAGAACCCCATTTGTCACTCACGCATGAAGCACATTGAAATTCATCACCACTTTTTGCGTGATCATCACCAAAATGGCATGATTAACTTAGAATTTATTGACATTGATCATCAGTTAGCATATTTCTTCACCAAACCATTATCCGAAGAGCGCTTCAATTTTCTTTGTCGTGAACTTGGAATTTTAGATGAAGCTGTTATAAATTAAAATAAACCTGCATAAATATCGAATATATTATGATTCTCTCATGATGAACGTGCTATGGGTACATGCCGAAAGGGCCCTTCTGACAACAAGGCGTAAAAGCCTAAGCGACACGGTGCACTAGTCCTCCGGACTACCGCTAGCTGGGATCCGGCCCCTGCAGCTAACCCATGGCAGCTTCAAAATATTGAATTACGATATAATTCCTTGTTTATTATACGGTTCATTTTCATCTATCACATGCTGAAAAACTAATTTTTTATACTTCATATTACTGTTTTGAACTCACTATCTGCTATTCATCTTATTGGATCCTTTTCTGTACTCAAACTCCTGTAGTATATTGGTTTCTATCTTTACTTAACCAATTTTTGACTCAACTCAGCCTGATTCCTGTTTTGTCCCCAGGATCCGAAATTCGGGTCGAACGCTGCCCCTACCAGAGTTCGGGCCAAATTTGGCCTGCCTGTTCCAGAACCGGGAACAGGCTCAGTCGTTGATCCAATTGTTGATCCAATGGTCATTACTTGACCCGACCAAGAGAAACCCTCCTCTTAATTTCGATTTCTCTTCCCTCTCCTTCCTTCTTACCACCTTTTCTACTTCTCTAACTCAAAACTCTCAAAACTCTAACCCTAGTTTCTCCTTTTTTGTGCTCCATTCTTCCCCAAACTCAAAGAGGAGGCTTAGTTTTCAATTCTCTTTCATAATCTTTCACTATTTTGAGGTATAATTCCTTACTTCTCTATATCTCAAATTTCTTTATTATCATCTATCTATTGTGTTATGGCTCCACGATTGTTCAACCGTAGGAAGAGACTTCGGACCGAGGGTGCGTCCTCGTCGAATGCTCCTCCTTCCGTTGAGTCGCCCGTTGCACCAGGTATTGAACAACAAACCCATCCGTTGTTCAATCCTCCACGTCCACGTAATCCAAACACTTTTGACGACCAAATTTTTATATCATTAGACGCATCAAATGAGTGGTTTAGTGATTTTCGGACACGTTTGGTGTTTGCGAGACACCCCATAAACTTTACAATTTTCTCACAACATGATGAACTCTTTAAAGACCTTTGTCTTGATGAACACGTTACTTCTAATTCGGTCATTTATCGTAGTGCCATTCAAATATTTTATTGCAACTTGACTCATGATGATACTCGCATCTATTCACGTATTGCTGGTATTGATATCTCATTTGATAATTTTGAATTGGCCGAATATCTTGAACTTCAAGAGCCTAATTCTTGGGAAAAGCTTGTTGAAGCTAGATCCTTTATCTTTCCCGAAGGGATTTCACTAGAGAGCTTTAAGGATGACCTGTGTAGCCCTAACACACGTCCTCGTAAGCTCTTGACAAAATTCCTCAATCCTTATTTCTATGAGCTTCATCGGATCATTTTCAATACCATTCTACCCAAAGCGGGTTCTACCGATGAAGTCACTTATTTTAAGATTTCAGCCTTATACCATCTCTACTTCCATGTACCCTTTAACCTTCCACGCACAATGATGGATTGGATGATCAACTGTAGGAAGAAACCAAGATCTTTGGTTTATGTCTTATACCTTCCTATGATCTTTTGTGCGTTCCATGTACCCCTTGATGAGTGTCCATTCTTACCTGCCCCTGTCTTTCTCTCTAAGGCAAGGAGGCTTCAGGCGGCCATCGGCTCACCAGTAGTGTCTGAGCATTCTGATGATGAGCCAGAGGCCCCTCCTCTCGGACAGAATCCTCCTCCTCCTCCGGCCACTCTTGAGTCACTTCAGGTCTTGCTTCGAGATTGTTTCACTTTGGAGGACGATCGATGGACTCAGCTGGACTATCGGACTACCTTGCAGATGAGTGCTATCAGCAACTCGCTGCATGATATTCGGTATTCCATGTCTCGTCATCCTTTTATGCCCATTCTTATGGAGCGAGATCCCGATCGTGAGGGCTTTCGTATTGATGACCCTTGGGTTCGTCGCTACATGGATCCGAATGCGGCTTTTGTGGACTCACGTCGCTCCTTTACTGATCCATCGGACGACGCCGGGCCCTCTCGTGCTCGATGATGGTTTTGGACTGCTACTTGAGGCTGCTACTTGAGATCTTAGATTATGTTTTCTGCATTCTGCTTTAGTTACTTTTATGTATTTGATTTGTAGTAGACTTATTCTGCATTGTGCTTTTGAGACTTTGGTAGTTCTATTATAAGTTTCTATGTCATTATGACTCTTGGTCATTATCTTATATGCAGTTTCTTCTCCTTTACGTGTGTTTTGCCAGTTATCATTTATCTATCTCATATTGCTAAATGCCAAAAAGGGGGAGTTATGTGTATATTCTGTTTCTGTTTCTGTTTGTTTGGTTTATTTGTGATTTTGGAAGAATATTATTAACAGGCCAACAGAGATTCACAGCATTTTTATGGGGAAGCTACTCTTAAGCTCGGCACTTATTATGGGGGAGCTATGTCGTTACATGTGTCCAGGTATGGATATTGAATATACAATTATTATTTTGTCAATTATCAATATGGGGGAGATTGTTGACACAAAGTCACAGTCAACCAAATATAGATAACATTGACTAAATAATACTTTTGATAATTCAATACGACACATGACGACTATATTCTGCTCAAGCCAGACGACAGCTCAGTTGTGCAAATACAAGTCGTTTTCGCATCTGTACTTTTATATTTATTGAGTCTAGAATGATTGTAAGCTGAGTTATGCTGGGCTCTTGAGACTCGACCCCCAACCTATCCAAAATCCATAAAGCTCCACATTCCAACTTGGCCCATTGGACCCTTGGACCAATTCTGTGCTCTGGAGACAGAGTTCGGGCCGAACTCTGCCTCCACACAGATTTCGGGCTGAACTCTGTCCCCTAAAAATCAGCACCCTAATTTTTAGGGTTGGCTGGTTGCTAGTTGTCCAACGGCCAAATTTTTGAAAATTCCTACCAGAATTTTGGCCGAATTCTGCTTGTTAAAAACCTATAAAATAGGCCAAGAATTCTCTCAATTTTAATCATCAAATCTTCTCTTCTCTTCTCTCTTAAGCTCAATATAAGCCATACCCTTCTCATCTATTAGCCACAAGTTTCCTAAGTCTCGAGTGCTCAGCATCTCTCAGTTAGGAGTCTTGTGCAAGAGTTCAAGAAGTAGCTTAGAAAATTCCAAGCATCGCCACTGCGATCCTTTGTAAGAAGTTGACGTGCTCTTCTGAAGTAAAGGCACGGGGTGTAACTACTATTTCACAAATAGTAGATTTAATCCTGAGCTAGAGTTCTCAGGCCTGGACTAGTCCTCCACGAGGAAAACCAGGTTAAAATCGGCTGTGTTTGCGTATGCTCTCTTGCTCCTTATTTATTTTTCACATTTACTCTGATTAATTTTAGATCGTGAAAGAGTTGATTTTTAATTGGTTATTATTGCTATAACTCTATTCACCCCCTCTAGAGTTGCCATCTGTTCTTCACGATTCTTGTATTGACTCAAGTGATACCACATTTCGGAGAGATGGTACAACTCTTATTGTAAGTGGTTTGAAACTATCTAGCATATCCAAGTAAAATTGAGTATAATAAGAAACATCAGTATACTGCGAAGGAGATGCTTTATTGATTTTTACATCATCATTTACAACAGGACTTTTAGCCTTAGAAGGCTTAGTCAGATTGATAACCAGAGGAGGAGAAGAAGAAGAACGAGAAGGAGGGAGTGGTTTTTTATGATGAAGGTCGATTATAAATGGCTCAGAAGATGTGAGTTTTCTTTGTTCCTGACTAACACCAGGAGGCTGCTTCTTGTGAGAAGGAAGGTAAATAGTCAATGTCTTAGAAGACTGAGGACAGAAAGTATGCCTTTTGACAGAGATCACCAGAGAATCATTTGGCACGTCTTTTTGCTCTTCGTCAGTATCCATTGCCAATAACACCTTCATGAATTCTTCTTTGTACATGCGAGAATCATTGCAGTACGCTTCAACCCCTTGAAAGGATTTAGATCTGCAACTTATTTCTGTACTTCTTCATTATCATCCACATATTTAAAATATTGGTGGAGAGTAGAAGGTACAATGTTGTGTTCGTGAAGGAATGGTCTTCCCCGTAAAGCATTGTATGAGCCATGATTATCAATCACGTAGAAAGTCACCTTCGTACGAAGATTGCCGATTTAAAGTTTCAGGCGTATCTTCTCCAAAGGTTCACATCTTCCCTGATTGAACCCCAAGATAGTAGTGATAGTTGTAGAAAGGTCGTGCACCAAGATTTTTAAGGCGTCCAGCAGAGTCTTCGATATGATGCTAAGTGTAGACCCTGGGTCAATTAGAATGCGATCGACTTTCATGGTGTCCACATATCCCGTGAAGTAGAGAGGACGATCATGACGATTGTCTTCTAACAGCATGTTATCTTGTATAAAAGTAATATTGGGCATTAATTCAAATACACTATAACAATGTGTACAGCTGACAGGCTCTTTTTCAGGCTTCTTGAGGAGAGTAAGATAAGCATCAGCCTGCATCAAGGGTTCACTTAACGTTTCTCGAGTTTCTTTTGAGCGGCGTAAGAGTTCGAAGATTGATAATCTTACTGGAGTGTTAGCCAATTGAGCCAGTATGTCAAAATTATACGGCTTCTCAAGTCCGAGAGATGAGGACTTTTTTAATGCTTTGTCAAACCGGACAAGTTGTTTTCCTTTATCTGCTGATGTTGGTTTGGGAGGAATTAATTCCACTACTGGCGAGGATGTGGATGGTATATTCTCAGGAAGAACATCAGGAGATGGGGCAGGATTCTCTTGAGTTTCGGGATACTCTCAAAGATAAGGTTTCCCAGATCTGGTGTCGATTAAAATTTATTCTTCTGCTACAGGTTCAAAGGATACCATGTTGCTGCTCTTCAATTTAGTTTTACAACGCTTCTTTTTATTGGAAGAAGAAGGCGTTTCAAAGTCTACCACTAGATCTGGATGAATCTACATAATTTCTCCTTTGTCAGTGGATAGCGGAACAAGACCTTCATTTTGGGGTGGTAAAAGATTCACGATCTCAAGAGTAGCCCTCGAAATGGGGACAAAACCATCTTGCACTAATTGCGGTGGGAAGTCACTAAATTGCACAGAGACGACATTGGCCGTCACAGTCTTTTCATCCTGTTGGAGAGTAACTGCACCAGAGTTGACCATCTCTTGGATTTTACCTTTGAGCACGTAGCATACTCGAGTTGGATGTCCTATAAACCTGTGATAAACACAATATTTAGGGTGGTCAGTCTTATCCACTTCCTCTGGTCGTTTTTCTTCTGGCAGTTGAAGCATATTGCTTTTGATCAAGCAATCGAAGATGCTTATAATATCATCTTCATCAAAAGAATATTCTTCTTTTGGACGAGGTACTTTTTGTGGTGGTGCTGATGGAGTGGGTGCAGTCTGAGCAACATTGACAGCCAAAGACTCCTTGTCCTTGAGATTGATGGCCAAAGTTTCCTTGTCCTTACGATTGTTATGGCAATTATTGTTGCCGAAGGTAGGGTGTTCATCTTGGTTCGAATTAGCCATTTGACCTCCTAGCTGTTTGAACTTCTCAGCACTAACCTCCGCCGCTTTGGCATTCACAATGAAAGAAGGCCAATCTTGAAACTGTGTTGATCCTGTCTATATGCTGATAATAGAAAACAAGTTTGATTTGCAAGTGTCTATTGTTACAGCAGACGGAGTTCCTAGAGGCATTTTAAGTGCTTCTCGAAAAAATCTTTCAATGAAATTCTTAATGGTTCCATTGTGTCTTTTTTTAATTTTGATAAGGGCAGACATAGTCATATCATTGACCCCCTCATAGAATCGTTCCAAGAATATTTTCTTGAAACCAGCAAAGGAAGTTATGCAACCATTAGGCAAACTACGGTACCAGTCATATGTCGTACCGGCTAAACAACCAACGAGCACCCTGGTAAGAAGAGAATCATTTAGCTACAATTGATCAGTCATCACTTCAAAGTGATTAATGAACTGACTTGGAGAAGTGCTACCATCAAACAGCATAATGGTAGGAAACTTGTATTTAGGAAAAAATTTAACCTCCTTCCATTCCGCGGGATAAGGTTATTTTATCCCAAGTCTTTGTAGACCATCTTTCTGCTTAAAGGCTTCGAACTGGGTGCGTAAGAGTTTTATAGCCTCTTTAGCATCCCCTGATGTCTGTGAATTTGTGGGTTGATTTGAATTGTTAGGAGGAGGAACAGCATAATAATTACCACCTCGAGCACCAGACTGACTGGGAGCAGCTTGAATCGATACAGAAGCAACCTAGGGAGGCGATACCCCCAGACCGACATTAACAGGTATAGAAGATGCTATAAGCTCGGTATTTGTAGCAGGATTTATAACGGTGGCACTGAATGTTGAGCCACGATTATAGTATGCATACTTGCGACCATTTCAACCATGGTCTTCAGTTTGTCTTCCAGTGCAGCAATTTGTTGTTCTTGACTGGCTGAACTAGAAGTGTCTTGGTCTTCTGTAATGGCATATGCTGCCACCTCTCTTGCCATTATTGACGTGATAGTTTGTTCAGAGCTTTCACTGTCTGCGTCAAAGTTGGACAAAGAATCCTCTCCTAGATGAGTGATGGGAAGATCTTCCTGATTAAAGACATCCTGGTCGAAATTTTAATTTTTCGATCTGGTATGTTGAAAGACCCCTTCACTAGATTCACGGATTTACCCAAGTACAGCTGACTCGGATTACGAGACGTACCACGCTTTGAAGATTTTCTACCCCAGTGTCTCGGAAAGTCATATTAACTGAAGCATATAACAGCTCATCTTCTTCTTCCATCACGAGTTCAGGAATTGAAGCATAGTTCAGACAATCGAAGATAGATCGTTTAGCTGATTGGCAACAACACTTTATAACCACTTCATGAAGGCAGTAGCGTTCTGATCGATGATTTAAAGGTGAGTGAGACGTCTCCGTGATCTTCCGTTTTTGTGTACGATGTTCTCGGACACCAGTTACTACCACGGGATGAGAAGAAGTCGGAGGAACATATTCCTTAATGATGTTAGGAATATGACTCCGTTTCTTAAGATGCTTAGTTCCGTGGGTGTACAAAGAAGTACTTAACTCATTGGCATAAGTGATCGGGTCTTTCTGTTCAAAGTTGTGTTTCTGCTGCAAGTTGGCCCTTGGCATAGAATACTTGCGTTTCACCGAGGTTGATACTGATTGAAGCATGTTGAGATAGGCACACAAATCAGACAATTCTGTTTCCGGTGCATCTGTTTGAAATACCATCAATTTTCCTTACATGGATCTTGAAATATGCAAGGTTGGAAGATCTTGAGAAGATACCATAGGGGTAGGTAGGATGCCTCTTTGATCAGCATTCTTTTCCCTGGCAGAGATTTGAAGACCTCTGTTGAGAATAGAGGAATCTCTGTTCAAGGAAATATAATCTGAGATATTTTCCTTCGAGTCATAGACTGGGGAAGATTGAAAATAGACCAAAGGGTGCTTTTCTTTATTTTGTGAAGGGTTAGCTAAAAAGCGTTTCCCTCTGTTTTGTTGTTGAATCACATTAGGCGCAAGTTGCGCAAGTTGAAGAAGTGTCAAAGGACCCTTCCTTTTGTTCTGTCTAGTACTAGCACTAGAACATTGCTTCTCTAAGTTCAGAACTGGGGAAGAAGAGAGAATAGCCAAAAGACTAGTTCCTTTGGGTTGCGCCAGAGCATCTTGGTATGCTAACTGTGCCTGGGCAACAGGATACATAGGTTGCGCCATAGCAGAATGGGCTGTTGGTTGCGCCTTGGCAGCAAGGTGAATGGGTTGCGCCTTGGCAGCAAGATGAGTGGACTGCACCTTGGCAGCAAGATGATTGGACTGCACCTTGGCAGCAAGATGAGTGGACTGCACCTTGGCAACAAGATGAGTGAACTATACTCTGGCAGCAGAGTGAGTAGACTGCGCCCTTGTTTGCCATGAAATATAAAAGAGCAGAATAGTTTTATGGGAGGACTAGACTTTTACTTCACGTTACAAACTCGCTTGTACAAAGAAAGCCTAGGGACGAAAACCTAGGTACATCAATCTAAGTACAATTGTTTATTTTTGATTCTGGGGGGTGACGATAGAGGCTCGGGAAAGCGACGGCTGCTCTGCCTTACTCCTTGGACGATCGGACGTAGCCTTCGCTCCTGTGACGAGATACTTGGCGTTGATGAAGAAGTGCTCTTCTTGCTCTCCTCGTATTGCTCTTCTGGCTTCTCTCTCTCTGGATTGATCTATGTGTATTTTTTTCTCTGATTATTGGGGGAACGTCTCTCTGTATACGCGTGTATGTATATCTTGTAAGGGAATGGCACCCTGCTATTTATAATAGTGGGGAGCATTATTAGGGTTTGCAATGACTGCCCATTCTCAAAGTGGCGACGGCCTGGTAAATGATCAATCTGGACCATCAATCTTGAGTATAAAGGATCTGGACCATCAATGAAGATTATGCCAAATCATGTCAGTAATTAATGTTGATTGCAATAAATCTCCATTATGATGATTTGCTGATATTCGCAAATCTAAATGAATCAATTTAATTCATTCTCTTGCCACGTGTCCCAAATCATTGGGATCTCACCCAAAATTTGATTATCATTAGGACACGTGTCCTGTCATCATTGTTGAGCCGTATAAGGAGCATTCATATTTGGGCCGTATGAAGGTCGTCATGACCGAGCCACATGAAAGGTTTCATGACCGAGCCGCATGAATAGTCTCTATACTCGAACCGCATGAAGGTTGTCATGGCCGAGCCACATGAATCTGTTCATGACCGAGCCGCATGGGTTTCTTCATGGACGAGCTGTAAGAGAGTCTTCAAGGCCGAGCCGCATGGATTTCTTCATGGCCGAGCCGCATTGGGGGACCTTCATGATTGAGCCGCATAGGTTTCTCTGCACTGGCCGCATGAACTCGTCTAGTCTGGCCGCATAAACTTGCCTCGAAGCTGTAAATATTTTTTCTAGTTCCCTAGGAAGATAGTGCTTTTGTGTCAGTCATTATGACTACTTTACGTCAGGGCTGTCAGCTGTCAGCCGTAAGAACATTAATTGACGCTGGGTACAACTGTTCTGGAAAGACACGTGGCTTCCCTCCGCAGGCCGCATGGAGTCCGCTCGTACTGCCTATGTATTTGAGCCGCATGGGACTCCTGAGGTGCATGGATCATTTTTCTCTTCTTTTTCATGCTTCTACAAGACCCCCTTCAAAGTTTTCAATTTGGAAAATTGAAATACTTTGAATAAGAAGCATGATTATGCCAGAGCCGCATAGATGTATTCTGTCCTAGCCGCATGGATTTGACCAGCCACATGATTACCTCAACCGCATGACTCTTTGAGCCGCATGGGCTGTTTTGGCCGCATGAGCTTTTTGCCACGTCTTTCTGCCACGTGTGTAAATCTTTTGTAAATCTTCTGTATTTAATGCTCTTGTTTTGCTGTCAGATTTTAAGAGCCGCCTTTTGGGCCAGGATTCCAAGAGTCAGGCTATTATTCAGCCATTTTTGCCTCGTTGACCGAAGAGTCAGTCATCATATTACACGCGGATCGAGGCGTTCCTTCCTTGCCTATAAATAGGAACACTTTCGTTCTGGGGAATCTCCTTTGCTCTTTTCGATCTTTCACTTTGATCTTTCTAACTCCTTTCTCTCCCAAGTACATATGGCTCCTAAGAAAGCTGCTGCGTCGAAAGCTTCGAAGGGCAAGGCGGTCGCTTCTGCAGCGGCTGTGGCGACGAACGTGGCCACTCCTCCGTCGGCCGCTGTTCACTCTGTTCATCCTGACGTTCATCCACCTATTGCTGGTAAGGGCGTCGCCTTAGAACCCTAACTGCCATGGCTCTGCTGCATAATTTATGCACAAGCCGTATGTACAAGGTTCGTCGATATGACCGTATAAGCACTTCGCCCAGGGGGCCGCATGGGCTTGTCATACTCGATCCGAACCCCATATATATTTTCGGTTTGGGCTGCATGAGCGTAGTTCACTTTTGAACCGCATAAGCTCACCTGCTTGTAGCCGCATAAGTCTGTGTGTTCAGGGCCGCATGGGTCTGTGTAGACTTTGAACCGCATAGCCTCATCTGAATCTGAGTTGCATCTGCGCCTAGGTTTGTTCGTTGAGTCCATGTGAACCTTGCACCGCATAGGCCCTTCCCCAAACCGTAGAAGCTTCATCAGCTCATCAGAACTTGATTTGTATGGACTCGTCTGACACGGGGCCTCATAAGGCTATGATGAGCAGAACCGCATGGACTCATCTGGTTCTGAGCTGCATAAGGCTGTGACGACCGGAGCCGCATAGACTTAAATGCTCTTTCAAATGCTTCTTGTTTGCCTATCTTCTAATTTTGTTTCTTTCGTCTTTCTTCAGTGAATCTGCCAGTAAACCCTGCGGGGAAACTTTTGGTTGGCTCGAATCAACTTGCCTCGGATGTGCGACGGGACGATTTAGTTCGTCAAGTGTCAGAGCAGCTCCTTGTTAATGAGCCTTTGGAGCGACTGAATGTTATCAGGGTTCAATTTTTCCAGTTCCTTAGTGACATGATGAGCTCCGGGGAGCCAAACGGGAAGTATCTGAGGCCGATCTTCCTCTTTGGGGATGCATTGATCATAAAAAACTCCCGGGTGCTGGATATCTCCGAGAGTTGGGATTTTTATCTGGACGGGATGCCGATTCATATCCCCATTATGAGGCATCATTTCCCTATTGCGTGGTTCAACATGATCTTATTGGACAGGCAGATGACAGACTCCCTCACTCCAACCAGACCGGGGATGTTTGTGGGTAACATCCGTTACAACAAAACTACTGTGTCAGTACGCGCGATCAAGGATCCGGCCAGTCGATCTGTGATGGGGTTAGCTCCGGGTACCTTTATCAACACACCCAGTCCTAACTTCTCATTTTCTCAGGCTGATACCTTCCTGAGCCAGCTTGTTCGAAAAGGGTCTTATCCTGTTGGCAGATTGGTACTACCTAGCTGGGTACACCCCATTCCCCCGTGGGCTAACCTGACCTCGTGGATTCTGCGGAACTACGAGGTATTTTTGCGAGAAGTCAATCTTTATGATGCTATCCGGGGTACTAGCCACAGATTGCCCATTAATAAGCCGTTGTTCATGGCCCTTCTGGAGATGTATAATCGTCGGACCGAAACTTTCTTCACACCTGTAGGGGAGTTGGGGCTCGCTCTCCATGAGATGTATGCTGTCTCCAAGCTTCCCTGGGGAGACGAGCCCTTCGAAGCTTACACTCCAACGAATGTGGAGTTCCAGGATCTAGATCGACGGTTCCCAGGCTTCGTAGTTGTGTACCAAGAACTGTTATGTCACTATAGTACCTGTCACCAAACGGCTATCAAGAAAAATGATAGCTCGAAAGGGGACACTCTCCATACCAACTCTTGGGACTCCTATCTTTTTAAATTCAGTGCTGCTGGCCGAGTTACTTCCCGAGGCCGTCAAACTCCTAGAGAAGTAGAAGGCTTGGTATCGACTGCTAGGAGGTCGAAGTCTAAGGGTGACAAGTTTGGGAGCCAGATTGACTCCTTCAGCTATTTTTATTGTGGTACTCGACGGCTATCAGAGAAGGCACTCTTGGCAGACTTTTTAATGGTGTGGCTGCGCAACTGTGTAGTTTCGGGAGGGGCAGGTTCCATCGAGAGGATCGACCGTCACTTTATCTTTCCCGCCGTAAAGTTGGCCTTTGGGGTCAGGCTGGCTCTTCTTCCCGCTATGGTGTGCAGCATTTATCATGGTCTCCGCGCCTTTTCATCCAAGGTCATTGCTCGTGACGTGGTGATGGACTTTGACCGTATAGAGCTGCCTTATCATTACCTGCTGGGGTGGCTGTTGTTGCATTATCGGTCTTTGATGAGGCCTGGGACGGGAGACGGAGTTACGGACGACGACGCTTTTCTTTTCAGACATCGCCATCAGCCTTGGGAATATAGTACCATGCCGGCGTGTCGGAGGATACTGGCGAGAGTGGACAGATATGATTTCTTCGTGTCCATTCCCCGTTTCATCGACCAGGAAGTGAGGAATGTCCATGTTGATGGCGTTGGATCTCCTTATTTCTTACCTGAGAAGATGCGTTTCTGGTTGCGTGACATTCGCCCAGCGCATTTAGTTTATCGCAATCGCAACACTGTATTCCTGGAGCCCTACTTGCCCAGTAGGTTTGCCCGTCAATTTGTGTACAGTCAACTATTCCTTGGGCGTCCCAGTTCCAGCCTGGGATTTGAGGGTAGCATCCTCGATGGGATTAGGGCATGGAGCTACTATGACACTTGTCATACTCGAACTAGTTTCTCCGTTCCTGCAGCAAATGTGCTGGGGAAAGTTTTGCATATGGCGGCCTTATACCATGTCATGGTAAACCAACCTCCTATTGATTTTGACCCGAGGACTAGCCATCGTGGGCACTCGTTTGGCGGAGAAGGCTACGGTGCCGAAAGCGAAGAAGAAAGGGGCGAACAGGGTTCCCGTGCCCGATTCCGAGTCCTTTGACACAGTTGAGGGAAGCAACGAACGAGACGACGAGGACCCTCTATCTTCTGGTAGCGGAGCGGCGGCGGATCAACCGCCCATCATGGCGGATGAGATGATGACGGATCAACCATCGGTTGTATTAGATGAGGTGGTAGATCAGTTGCCACCTGTATCAGAGGTGGTGAGGGTAGAACCACCGCCTGCCGTGCCTGGTCCCTCGCGTAAGCGAGGCAGGCATGAGTCTACTGACGGAGAAGTGGGCTTTTCCGTAAAGAGAGCTGTGGTCAGACCTCATAGGCTACTTATTACGGAGAGGGGTGAGGATGCTGACGGTGCTCCGGAGGTAAGACTATGTTGAAGCTATCTCCTTATTGTGGCTTTCTTTTTCTTGGAGATATGACCTAATCATTTTTTCTTTGTAGGCGTCTGACGAACCAGGCTCTCCTGAACCGTCTGCTGCCCTTGGAGTTGATCCGGCCCTTGCTGCTTTGATTAGCGACATGTGTGCCGCGGTCCTTTCTGCGGGAGCTCTCTCAGCGGCGGCTGGGGACTCCCAAGTTGCTGAGGCCTCGGTCCGGGGTGACGAAGGTTTCCTCGGGCCTGTCATCGAGATTGCTGAATTTCAGCAAGGCGACACCGATCTCGTCGCATCCCCTCCCGAGGGTGCTGGGGCGGAGGAGTCTATTATATTTGACTCGGAGGCCGCTGGTGGAGAGGTTATGGTGGCCGTAGGCGAACCTCAGCCTCCGCACTCTTCCGCTGGTAAGATAAGCCAAATATTGACTAGTGAGGGGGCTTATTTGCTCTATCAATATATCCTCCAGGTCAAATCGATTCATGGTTGTCTTGGCCCTACAGGTCCTGACCCTTTACTTCCCACAGCGGATGTTCTTGGGGAAGGCTCGGCCTGCTGCAATCTGGGGGAAGGAGCGTTCCCTCTCCTTCACCGACTCATGTCGAGGGGCCTCCTGCCATCTCCGGACAGATGGGGGTGGAGCTTGTTCTGGGAGCGATGGTCTCAGTCTCATCCTCGGCTGCTCATACGGCTTCAGAGACTGACTTCTCGGCCCTGCCGAGCATTCAAGTTCTGCGGGCTGCTGAAGAGGAGTTGGCCACTGTTCAGGCATCCTTTCGTACGGAGTTTGTTTCCCTCGTGGCAGGAGCGGCAGATTCTGTCGCGTCTTCTTCAGTGTTGCCAGCTACACTCCCGTTGACGCCGGCTTCTTCGGAGGCTCTGGACGAGGTATCGCAGGATGTGGTCGACAGCTTCTATCGCCATTCAAAGAGGGGCATAGATGCTGCCGTAGAACGGGGGACCCATTTTTCTCTGCCCCTGCGGTGCGCTCGGGGTCAGATTGAAACTTTGAAGACTCTTCCTGGCGGGGTGGGGTTGGCTGCGCTCCTGGAGCCCAAGTTGGCAGAGGCTGATCAGCTCGTGACCCGATTGCTGATGTTACGGTAGGCTGACTTGCCCGCTGCGATTGAACGGGAGCGGGGCTTCCTTATTGTCGCTCGGGATAGGATAAAGCTTGCTCGAGACACTGCTGGGCCAGTTGTGTAGGGGGACCTTGATAAGCTTTTTGCTTCGTATGACAGGCTTGGTCATCGAAGTCAAGCTTGTAGGGTTCGGGAGGAGGATGCTTCTCGTGGAATAGCTGACACGAAGGAGCGAATTCTCGCACTTCAGAGGGAATTGTCCTTCCTAGAGTCGGAGCTGAAGGCTGCTCATACGGAACATGAGTCAATCATTCGGGAGGCCGAGAAGGTTTCCCGATCTTCTGTTAACCTGGAGTGGGCTTTCCAGAAATTTGAGGACAACTGGCAAGCTCACGCTCATCTGGAGGACGCGGCGGCGCTGACCCAAGAGGTAGAGCGTCGAGCTAAACAGAGGTTTGAGCGGTCGGTTGCCTTGCTGACGGACCGTCTCACGACGCTATGTGCCCCGGAGCAGTGATCGGTTTTCTGTTTTCTTTTGCTCCTTTTTCCTTTCTTATTTTTTTTTCTTTTTGTTTCCATTTTGTAAGGGGTGTGATCCCAAATAATGTAGCGTTTTGAATTTTGAATAAATGAACATGTTTCAACTCATCTTCTCTTTCTTGTACTCGTCGTGTTTGTGGAATTGAACCTATTGGAGGATTATTTGTGGACCTGTTACCCTGGGCGTACCTTAGTTTTAGGTATGAATAACAAGTTTTGGAGAAGAATACCTAGAACAACTTCGCGATAAGACAGCTATAGAAGTTTTTAGTATTCGAGAGAATGCCAGGGAGCAACTGGGCTCCCAGGCATGATAGGGAAGGGGTGGGCGTGTATTGGAGACCCAGTACAGCATCTGTGGTCGACTGAGGATATTTGTGGTCATCAGAGGATATTTGTGATCAACAGAGGACATTTGTGGTCAACAGAGGACATTTGTGGTCAACAGAGGACATTTGTGGACCTATTATCCTTATCGTACTCCGGTTGTGGGTACAGATAATAGGTTGAAAGGGAACCGACATACTTACTCAGAGGTAATAAGGACATGGCAAGTATGGAGGTTTCTTCTACGGAGCCTTCCCATGCAGAGGTAATGAGGACATGGCAGGAGTGGGCTCAAAGAAGAGGGGGGTACATAAAACGACTCAGAGGTAATGAGGATATGAAAGTTTTATGTAGGGGTGATTTGTTTTTGGCGGAAGTGAAACGACTCAGAGGTATCATCGACATGGTCGTTTTGGAGGTTTGTGGACCTGTTACCCTTTTTGTGTACTGGGAGTGCGGGTAGTGGATCATGAAGGAGGATCTCTTATAGGCAGAAAGTTCAGAGGTATGATCATACATGACTTACTATCTAAAAGAGTGACCGGGGTATGAGTTCAGAGCCATCAGCTGGTACATGACTCGATATTGTGAAAGTGTGAGTTCAGTGGCACCAGCGGGCACATGACTCGATAATCTGGGATGTTGTGGATGTGAGTTCAGTGGCACGAGAGGGTACATGACTCAGGGATCTGGAGAATGGTGAGTGTGAGTTCAGCGGTACCAGCGGGCACGTGACTCGTATAATTGGAAAATGTGGGGAATGAGTTCAGAGGTACCAGCAGGCATGTGACTCGAATGACTGTAAAAATTTAGGAATGAGTTCAGAGGTACCAGCGGGTACATGACTCGAATGATTGTAAAATATAGAAATGAGTTCAGAGATACCAGCGGGTACATGACTCTATACATGGAACCAGGATGTAAGTTCAGTGGTACGGGGAGGTACATGACTCGACACTCTGAGATGTCTTGAGTATTTTGTTTCAGACATAATACTTCTTCAGAAACTTGTCATTGATGGACAACATGAGCAAGTCTCCATTTTGTTTTACGAGGTGGTAGGCACCGTTGGAGAATACAGCTTCGATGATGAACGGGCCTTCCCATTTTGGTTGGAATTTACCGACGGTTTTATGCGTCAAAACCATCGGCCTCCGAACCGCCATAACGAGATCGCCTACTTGGAATGTTCTGACCTTGACCTTCTTGTTGAAAGCTCCGGAGATTCGGGCTTGATACAGCTCAATTCGTTGCTGAGCTAACAGGCGCTTCTCGTCTAGGGCCTCCAATTCCTGTAGTCGGCGATGGTGGTTTTCATCTGTCGTTAACTAATGTGTGAGGGCGACGCGAAGTGAGGGAATCTGAGTCTCTAATGGGAGGACTGCCTCACTCCCGTACACCAGAGAAAATGGTGTATTCCCGGTGGCTGTTCGAATTATGGTGCGATACGCCCATAAGCATTCGTCGAGCTTCTCGTTCCAATCGCGCTTGTTGGATGACACGAATTTCTTGAGTAGCTTGATTATGGTTTTGTTGAATGCTTCGGCCAACCCGTTGGCTGCTGGGTTGTAGGGTATCGAAGCAATGTTCTGAATTCGGTGCTTGTCGTAGAACTGATAAAATGCGTGGCTTGCGAACTGTGGCCCATTGTCGTGAATGATCCTTCGGGGCAATCCAAAGCGGTAGATGACATGATGCTTAAGGAAGCTGTTCACGTTTGAAGTTTTTACCTCAGCCAATGGGATGGCTTTCGCCCATTTGGAGAAGTAATCGGTGATCGCGAGTATGAATCGGTATTCTCTGGACGAAGGCGGGGTAATTGGGCCGACGATGTCCATACCCCATGCTTCGAATAGCCAGGAGGCTACAGTCGGATGTAGGAATTCAGATGGCTGGTGGATGAAGTCAGCGTAGATTTGGCAGGCTTTGCACTTTCGTGCATAATCTATTGCGTCTGCAACCATCGTGGGCCAGTAATAGCCCATTCGGTGAAGGCGGTCTTGCAGTTTCAGGCCAGGTTGATGGGCTCCACAGACACCATCGTGGGCCTCGTGCACGGCTTCCTTGGCTTTTGTATTTGATAGACACCGAAGTAGCAACCCATCATAGGATCGGCGATACAGCATTTTCGTCTCCGTATCGTAAAAAAATCTGAGAGAACGTCTTCTGATAGAAGTAGCTTCCTTCGAATTCTCTGGCAGGATGTCGTATACTACGAAGTCGATGAACTGCTGTCTCCATCTGGTGCTTCATCGACTGAAAGAGCGGAGTAGCTTTCAATGCATCGAATGTTGTCCTTAGGACAGACCAGTTCACGGCCTATTATACGTCGACCTGATGACGAGCGTAATTTGGCACAGCTAGGGAAGCGGCCAAACCAGCTAGTGCATCAGCCTCAATGTTCTGGAGTCTGGGAACATGTTCTATGAAGAATCCTCACAGAGACGAGATGATGTCGATTGCTATTCGATGATACGGGATCATGTCCTCGTGGCGGACCTCGTACGACCCCCGAATCTGATTGACGATTAACTGTTAGTCGTCGTATGCTTCAAGATACTCTACCCCAGCTCCTTTGCGAGCCGGAGGCCAATGACCAAGGCATTATACTCGGCCACATTATTTGAACAGGGCTCTGTGAGTGAGTAGGCCCGATTGATCACCAAGCCGGAGGGAGAAATCAGCACCACTCCAACTCCAGCGATGACGTTGCCTTTGGGTCCAGTTCTTGAAGCGCCGTCGAAGAACATTCGCCAGATGGCATCATGGGAGACTACATTTGAACTGGTGACCTCATCTGGTATTTCTTTATATACCTTAGTCGTCTCTAAACCTGGATGTGCTGCTAGAAAGTCTGCCAAAGCTTGGCCTTTAACAGCCTTTTACGGGACGAAGATCATGTGGTATGGTGATTGTAATATTGCCCAGGTAGCAAGATGAGAGCTGAGTGTCCCAGGTTTGGTCATGAGGACCCTGAGGGGGTTGATCCACGATATCACGTGGATGGTTTGTCCCGTGACGTAGTGTCGCGTCTTCTGAATTGCGAACACGAGAGCAAGGCATTCCTTCTCTATGGCCTTGTATCGGTATTCTGGCCCAATAATCTTTCGACTGAGGTAGTATATAGCTTGTTCGTGGCCTGCATCATTGTTCTGTGCTAATAGGGCACCAAGAGAATGTTCCATCGCTCGCACATAGAGCAGGAATGGCTTTCCGACAACAGGAGCCACCAGGACTGGAGGATTCGACAAATATTCTTTGATGCTGTCGAAAGCGCGCTGGCATTCCTCATCCCATACGAAAGAGACTCCCTTCTTCATGAGATGGGTGAATGGTTGACATCGTCCGGAGAGATTAGAGATGAATCTCCTGATGTAAGCTAGCCTGCCTTGGAGGCCTCGGAGTTCGCAAAGATTTCTCGGGGGACCCATCTCCATGATTGCCTTTGTTTTCTCGGGGTCGATGTGAATGCCCTGAGAAGTGATGACGAAACCCAGGAATTTCTCGCTGGAGACTCCCAAGAATGATTTCGTCGGGTTCATCTTTAAGTTGTGTGCTCGCATTAGGTCGAACACTGTCCTGAGATCTTACAGATGATCTTCCTTTGAACGGCTTTTGACGGCGATGTCGTCGACGTAGCACTCCACTGTCTTGCGCAAGTGGTCTCTAAAGATGATGCTCATAGCTCTCTGGTAAGTGGCACCAGCATTCCTTAAACCGAAAGGCATAACGGTGTAGCAATATGTACCAATTGGTGTTTGAAATGATGCGTGCTTCTCGTCGTCAGGGAACATCTTGATCTGGTTATATCCTGAGAAGCCATCCATGAAGGATATACGTTCGAAGCCGCAGGTGTTGTCGATCATAATATCTGTGATAGGGAGAGGAAATTCATCTTTAGGGCATGCCTCATTCAGATTCCGAAAGTCGATGCATATTCAGATCTTTCCGTTCTTCTTGAGAACTGGTACGATGTTGGCTACCCAGTCTGGATGCTGCTCTTCGCGAATGAAGCTGCTGGCTATCAATTTGTTGACCTCGGCTTCGATAGCATTCATGACATCGGAACGAAACCGTCTTTGCTGCTGCTTGACCGGTTTTACATCCGGACGAATATTGAGTTTGTGGAGTGCGATCTCGGGGTCCAATCCTGGCATATCTTCATAGCTCCAGGCGAACACATCGATATACTCTTTGACGAGTTGGATCAGCGACTCTCGCTCTTCATCTGTCAGACTCTGGCTGATGAAGATCGATTTCGGGGAGGCTTCATCACCAAGATTAACTTGTATGACTTCATCCTCAGTGGGAGGTTCTCTTTGCTCGAAGCACTTTTCCTATTGTTCATCTAGCTGTTGGGCCCACGGCTCTAGCTCGAGAATTTCTGGAATGTCTTCATCTTCTTCATAAGCGTCGGCGAATGCCATGTTGACTGACAGGACTTATCTGAATACGTCTCTGATGCTGGTATCCGAGTCAGAAGTTGGTGACCCGGTCGAATGTGAATGCCAGTCGCATTCTTCATCTGAACTTTCAGGAGTCGTCATGGGTGTCACATACCCTAATCCACATCGAGTCTTGCTATAGTAATCCCGTGGTTTGCCAGCCGGGACCGGGGGCTTCAAAGGTAATCTTCGTCCCGTACCGTAGTTCAAACCCGATGTCGTTTCCAGATCATACCCCTGCATGAGATATTTAGATTGGGGGCTATAAAGATACAGAGGTAGTCTCCCGGCAACCGATCCAAGGTCGACTTCTTCTATGGTGAAGGGATGCGGGTCGTCCTTCCGGCCGAAGATGATTGGATGGTCCCCTCCCTCGATTATTCGGTAAGCATCTTCCGCTGGAGTAAGCTGGATTGTGGTGTAGACATTTGTTACCTGTGTGTGTAGGTGAGTGCCTATACCGTGTTCCATAGCGTACATTGTACAAAGCTTATTAAGCTCGAGGTAGTTCAAAGATAGCCCTTTATTGATGAAGTAAGGTATCTTTTCTAGGGGAATTACATCATTTACGGAGGGAACATCAGTGTGGGCAGCCACATACTTGGCTAGCTCCGGTTTCTCTTCGGCTATATCCTGTGTGAATCAAGACTGAGAGAACGACCTGGGGAGCTTGATCGTCAGCGATTCAGTTGATGGAGTTGAGCGTGGAGTTGTTGGCAGACTAGCGACCCCCAGTTTGGTACTTGATGTGGGGCAAGGAGTGGCTGGTTCGCTAGAAGTGTCAGACCTTGTATCGGGGTGACGACCCTTCTTGGAAAGGCGTATCGTCAGTGGTTTGTCGAAGGGATTGAGCTTCTCCGTTTGGGGCTGGCCAACTCTCGGCAGTCTGATTGTTAGTGGCCTCGTTGTGGATCTTGGCACTTGGCCAGACCTTGGAAGCCGGATTATCATCTGCTCTTTTTGTGCCGAGAGGCTAATTGCGTCCTTACGCAGAATGGCAGTAAGGGGTACAGACCTGTCCGGTTTGCGAGCTTGGAGGTGGATCGTCAGAGGCTCTTCTGATCCTGTGGCTGTCTCGGTACTAGCTTATACATCTCCTTCACCAAGATGCTTCTTTGATTTTTCGTACAGGCAGGAGTCTGAGTAGTAAGATTCGACCCCTTTGAAGGGATCGATATCAGCAAATTTCGTCCTCATGAAGCCGTATTTGTCAACATATTTGAAGCATTGGTGCAGTGTGGAAGGCATGATCATATAATCGTGTATCCATTGGCGCCCCAAGAGGATGTTGTAAGAAGTGTCTGTATCGATAACGTAGCAGGTGACTTCGGATTGGTGGTCGCCAATTTGATACTTCAGACGAATCTTCCCAATAGGGTAGCTCCTGCCTGAATTGAAACCGTTGATGGCGGTGCTTGTAGGCGTCAGGCGATGCATTGGGATACGGAGATGATGTAGCAGACCCTTCGGGATAATGCTTATGGAAGAGCCAGGATCAATGTGCATCCGATCTACCTTTACGTCGCCGATGTATCCAGTGTAGTATAGTGGGCGATCATGCAGATTAGTTTTGATGAGCATGTCCTGTGGAGTGAAGACGATGTTGGGCATTGCTCCCGTACAGGCGCTGTCTTGGAGATCTGCAGGTGGGTTTTCTCCCATGAGGTTAACTTGAGCCAGGTATGTGTCGGTATTTTGGAGTGCATCGCTCAAAGCCGCACGAACATCCTTGGAGAGTCTCAGGAGCTCGTATAATGACAACTTGGTCGGTGTGTTGGCTAATTATGCCAAGATGTCGAAGTTGTAGGGCCTCTCCAGCCCTTGGGCTGCCTCTTTTCAGAGGGATTTATCGAAGCGAGTCTCCCTCGGCCTAGGCTTGTAGGTCGTCGAAGGCTGAGCCGGTCCCGGAGTATCAGTTGTAGTGGGTTGATGATCTTCAGCTGGATTGTCAACCACAGGTTGGGATTGCGTCCCAGACCGCGTGACGACGGCGATAGCTTCTTCGATGTCTGCCGAGATTGTACGACAGGATCTGATTTTTCCATTCTTTCTCTTGCAGATAGAAGATGATATGGGCCGAGTCACTTCTGATACCAAGTCCGGATAGATCCATATGACCTCCCCTCGTGATGTGGTGAGGGGCACTAATCTAGCAGCCTGATCTCGGAGAGGTGGAAGATTAGTAATCTCCATTGTCGCCAGAGGGATGGGGACCACCCCGTCTTAAGTTTCCGTCGGAAAGAAGCTGCCGAATTATACCGACACCATATTGGCTGCCACCTTTACCTCTTCGAAATCGATGGCCAAAGCGTTCGAATCGATGAGGTTTTGGATGTACCGTTTTATCTAGTAGCAGTCGTATGTAGCATGATGGACGTAGCGATGATAATGGCAGTACTTTGGGTTCTCCATCTCTGTCGGCCGCGATTCCTATCTTGGTGGAGGAAGCTGAATTCTGTCCCCTTGTATGAGCATGTCCAAGATGGGCTTGACGTGACCGTCTTCGAAGGAGTAAGTGATTTGCGGCCATTATTTGTCTGCCGTCTTTGGCTCAGGTTTCTGTGCCGTGTCGGTCACCATAACCTGCTTTCCCCTGCTGTCCCGATTGTTGGAGGGGCTACCCCCATTATCGTTGTTGGGACACTTGCCCTTATTCTCTCCGTCCGAGATGTGCAATCCCAGTTGGTGAGCCTTCTTCAATCGTTCTTCGGCGCTTGTGGCGCTGATGATGAATGTCTCCCAGTCCTTGAATTGACTTTCGCCCATCCAGAGACTGATTGTTGGGAGGAGTCTCTTTTGGCAAATTTCAATCAATAAGAAATTTAGATTTCCAGAGGGCAGCTTCATGGCGGTTTGGCAGAACCGCTCGATGTAGTTCCTCGTCAGCTCTTTCTCCCCTTGGACGACGTCCATAAGGGTGGACATGGTGATGTCCTGCCCTACTTCATAGAATCTCTCCAAGAACATGCGCTTGAAGCCGGCGAAGGAGTGGATGCAGTTGTCCGGCAGGTTGCGATACCAGTCGAAGGAGACTCCTTCCAATGCCCCCGATGAATAATCGTGTGAGAATGGCATCATCATGGGGCAGATGGTCGGTGGTGACCTCGAAGTAAGTGATGTACCGACTTGTCGAGGTCTTGCCATCATAAGGATTGATATTGAACGGCTTATATCTTGGTGGGAATGGAACATCCCTCCATGCAGCAGGGTACGGTTGCCGTATTCTGAGGTCTTGAGAGTTTTCTCGAGCGTGGAACATGGCTCGGAGCTCCTGGACCTCTCTTCTCGCTTCGCGTGCTTCGTCCACGGCGGTGGGGGCCATTATTTCTGGAGGATTGTTGTCGGGTTTGGTGCCACCGAATTCGAGTCCGTATTGACCGCGGGACCCGTGCTTGTTTGGCCAGGCGTCCATCCTTGCAGAGTTGGAAGGGCCGCTTTAATCTCGTCTACAGACTTGACCAAAGCAAGCAATATGGCTTCGAGACTGTCGATGTACTGGCGATCATTGGAACCACCTTGGTTGCTGTCTGTCATAAATATCGTCTTTACATGAGGAGAGATAGACGGAGCGGTGGAGGAAGCGCCCTCTAAATCGTACCCCTGTAGTGTGAAGTCATCGGGGTATGTGGGTATGTTCCCTTCTGATTCAGACTCGGAAGGAATAGTACCCCCAGTCTCCGAGTTTGCCTCGTCTTGGGAGATGTGGATGTCGTTGGGGACGTCGAGGTTTGCTGTATCTGATGGAAGAGTTGTCTCCCCTGGCTCGTCTTCTTGGAACATCGGATTACTGTGGAGGCTCGGAGGGGTGCTACCCCCAGCGCCAGTAACTACCTGCATTATGGATGACGAATCTCCTACTGTTGCAGATTTCGTCTTAGAGCGAGTACCTTGGAAAACTCTGGTGGTGGGCACCCGCTTAGACGACAGTCTTTTAGTCACAGTGGTTGAGATCTTCGGGCTGGGAACATTCGTCTTCTTCCTCCTTCCATCAGCGGGGACTTTCCGAGCAGAGTTGCAGGAGACGACGGGTAGCGCCTCGTCTTCTGAAGAAGGCTGTTGCAGTCTTTGAAAGATAGACTGCCGGTCTTCTTGTATTGTCGTGCTATTGCAGCAGCAGTTGACGATGACTTGGGTGCAGTGACGTCCGTAGGAGGACTCTTTGCACCCTGATGCATCTTCTCTTTCCTTGCATTTGTGGAGGATGGCCTCACGCTAGTCACTTTCTTTGCTGGCTCGGGCATTCCGGGCACACGAGTGTGTAGGCCTCCCGCCTGCTCCCTGATTCGAAGGTAGCTCGTATACTTGCCTTCATTCGTTATTGGGAGATGCTTGATGACTATTCCGTCTATTGGCCACGGGGGGCATGGTACGAGTAGTTTTATACAACTTTCCATTAGAGGCCCGCGTGATAATCAGCGGGACGCTCCGATAGTCAGAGATTGGGGCAGCTGACTGGGCTTGGTGAGCCCACGCTGCCCTAGACTTCTTCCTTTTAGCACTTAAGGGTGCGTAATAGGAAGAGTCCAAGTTGGATACCACAGAGTTTGGCTTGTCATCCAGAGAACCATCAGAGTCAGGACCGCATGAGAGACGGTCGAAGACCGATCGAGAGAAGCGTTGAACAGATGCTATGCAGCTAGGATTGGAAGCCGTACAGGCTGTCTGCATGCGGCTGTCTTTAGCTGTCGGATGAGTTGTTCTTGTATGACCAGGAGTCACGACCGTGCAGGCTGGCCGCATGCGGTTGGAGATTGTGGCCGCATGGGTTTTCTACAAGCGATTGACTTCAGTAAACGCATAAGATTTATCCATATGGTTGGCAACTGTAGCCGCATAAGCTATGCGGCTGACAGATGTGGTCGTGTGAGACTTCTTTATGCGGCTAGCGGATGTAGCCGCATGAGCTTTCTCCATGCGGCTAGGGCCCTTATGCGGCTCGGATCGCATAGAGTTCCTCTTTGCCCCTGCAAGTCCAGCATTATAGTGTTTTCTTCTGTCGAACTTGGGGACAACAGAGTTATCTACGGTCTGAAGTGGGGCCGCAGGGGAGTCTTTCTCGTCGTTTTGAGCAACAGAGGGTATCTCTGCAAGAGCTTCAGTAGGAGCGAATGATCGAGGTTTCCATTCCTTGCGGGCCTTCTTCGTGCGAGCTTGCTTCTGGATCGGGCCAGCGCTCTTGTCGGAAAGCATCTCTTCAAACGCCTGTTGATCGAACCGGGCGACCATCTTCTGTTGCATGGAGCCAAGCTTGGCTGCATCCAATTGCGTCACCAACTCCTCAGCCGTGGAGAAGTTTATCCCCAGCAGAGTCGCCATCGTGTTTGCGATGAAATATAAAAGAGCAGAACAGTTTTATGGGAGGACTGGACTTTTACTTCACGTTACAAACTCGCTTGTACAAAGAAAGCCTAGGGACAAAAACCTAGGTACAGCAATCTAAGTACAATTGTTTATTTTTGATTCTGGGGGGGTGACGATAGAGGCTCGGGAAAGCGACGGCAGCTCTGCCTTACTCCTTGGACGATCGGACGTAGCCTTGGCTCCTGTGACGAGATACTTGGCGTTGACGAAGAAATACTCTTCTTGCTCTCCTCGTATTGCTCTTCTGGCTTCTCTCTCTGGATTGATCTCTGTGTATTTTTTTTCTCTGATTATTGGGGGAGCGTCTCTCTGTATATGCGTGTATGTATATCTTGCAAGGGAATGGCACCCTGCTATTTATAATAGTGGGGAGCATCATTAGGGTTTGCAATGACTGCCCATTCTCAAAGTGGCGGCGGCCTGGTAAATGATCAATCTGGACCATCAATCTTGAGTATGAAGGATCTGGACCATCAATGAGGATTATGCCAAATCATGTCAGTAATTAATGTTGATTGTAATAAATCCCCATTATGATGATTTGCTGATATCCGTAAATCTAAATGAATCAATTTAATTCATCTCTTGCCACGTGACCCAAATCATTGGGATCTGGCCCAAAATTTGATTATCTTCAGGACACATGTCCTGTCATCATTGTTGAGCCGCATGAGGAGCCTTCATATTTGGGCCGCATGAAGGTCGTCATGACCGAGCCGCATGAATAGTCTCTATACTCGAACCGCATGAAGGTTGTCATGGCCGAGCCGCATGAATCTGTTCATGACCGAACCGCATGGGTTTCTTCATAGACGAGCTGTAAGAGAGTCTTCATGGCCGAACCGCATAGATTTTTTCATAGCCGAGCCGCGTGGGGGGACCTTCATGATTGAGCCGCAGAGGTTTCTCTGCACTGGCCGTATAAACTCGTCTAGTCTGGCCGCATAAACTTGCCTCGAAGCTGTAAATATTTTCTCCAGTTCCCTAGGAAGATAGTGCTTTTGTGTCAGTCATTATGACTACTTTACGCCAGGGCTGTCAGCTGTCAGCTGTCAGCCGTCAGAACATTAATTGACGCTGGGTACAACTGTTCTGGAAAGATACATGGCTTCCCTCCGCAGGCCGCATGGAGTCCGCTCGTACTGCCTATGTATTTGAGCCGCATGGGACTCCTGAGCCGTATGGATCATTTTTCTCTTCTTTTTTATGCTTCTACAGCCCTGGCAGCAGAGTGAGTAGACTACGTCCTGGCAGCAGAGTTAGTAGACTGCATCTTGGCAGTAGAACAACTGGACTATACCTTAGCAGTAGAGTGAATGGGTTGCGCCATTGCAGCAGAAGCAGGCTGTACGTGGGCCACAGATGCAGATTACGCCTTGGCCACTGAGCGCTCAGGTTGCGCCTGGGTAATAGCAACTGTGAAAGACTTAGGAGTCCACACAGTTCTGTTCTTGGTGATAGCCACAGCGCGCTTATTGCTCTTGGTGTTGATCATATCCTCGTAGGATGTCTGGTTGACTTGAACAACTAGAGTCTTTTGCGTCTTGTCGATTGACGCAGTATCATATTGAGTTGTCACCTTCTCGTCGGAGGAGAAAGTCGTCCCTAGCAGAGTCGTCATTTTGTTTGCAAAAATAAAAAGTTTATTCCAAACTTAAAAAATGAATCGTACAAAGTACAATAAATTCTGGGGAAGTACAACTATAGAAATCCGATCAGAAGACGATCACTTTATCCCTTGGACTATGTGAACTTGAAGACTAAAGCCTCTGGAGAATGCAGCAGTACTTTTGCAAGAACTCTTGATCTCTGATCCCTTGATAATGATTTGAAACTTTATTTATAGAGTTCTGAAAATAACTATTTTAGCAGTTATTCTGATGTGCGCGAGGTTGAACTGCGTGACTTTAGGTTGTGCCAACTTCAAGTTGTGCCAACTTCAAGTTGTGCCAACTTTATTCAGTTACTCGAACGTGTACTAACTGTATTTAGACGCGTGGCATCATATGATTAAAATGTGCATGGTCGTGTACAGAGTAGTCGACACATTTTGAGAGATTAGTGGCATATGCGTCACGTCATCCTGCTTTAGAACATAAGTTGCCTCAACTTTATCAGGTTGCGCGAGCTTCAGTCAACGAGTCAAACTGCGCTTGATTAGGTTGCGCCTAGGCGCAACTTAGTGCATAGGCACGTGGCAGCATTTGGGTATGTGAGGAGAGTTTGTTCAAGTTGCGCCTAGGCGCAACTCACAGTGCGCATAACAGTTGTCAACAAATCGTCTCGAACACTACGCTCTACGGGATTCGAAGAGATTTTTTTCGTTTATCGTGCTGTCAGTTATCAGTGCTGTTAATTAATTAATGATGGCAATTATTGCCATACGCCACATAGGCATAGGCGCAATATAATTGGGCACAGCCTAAGCAGTGGCGCAACTTAATTTCTGGGCTTCATAACAGTAGCGCAACTTGATTTTTTGGGTGCAACTTGATTGCTGAGTAGTAAAATCATGGCGCAACTTGATTTTTAGGCTCTATACCAACTGCACAGTAGACTGCCCTACTCTGAAAGGAAGAAAATAAACAACCTTCGTGAGCCGATCCACGATTACCCAAACTGTGTTTCGACCGATCGGAGATCTAGGTAAACCGGTCACAAAGTCTATTGTGATGTGCTCCTACTTCCACTCCGGAATAGGAAGCGGCTGCAACAATCTTGCTGGTCTCTGCTGCTCTGTCTTCACTTGCTGACATACCAAACATTTAGAAACATACCTCGCTATCTCCCTCTTCACGCCATTCCACAAAAAGTGTTGCTTATATTATGCTACATCTTTGTGCCTCCGGGATGGATGGAATAAGGAGAACTATGAGCCTCTGACATAACTTTCTGTTGAAGGTCTCCACCTGGTACATAAAGACGGTTTTCGAACCTAAGTGTACCATCCTCATGGATTACTAACTCCTTTCTGAGACCTGATTCACATTCTGATCGAAGCTTCTGGATCCACAGATCCTCTGCCTGGGCTGCTATGATCCTCTCTACTAAAGTAGACTGAATCTGCAAACCGGCCATAACTCCTATATCTTGTGGCAGGATCACTGCAATTCCCATTTCCTGAAGATTTTCCAAAATATGCCTCTGTGAGGTTAAAATGAATGCGCCACCCCTCCTGCTCAAGGCATCTGCTACCATATTCGCCTTGCTTGGATGATACTGAAGATTCACATCAAAGTCCTTCAGTAATTCCAACCATCTTCTCTGTCTCTTGTTCAGGTCCCTCTGGGTGAATACATATTTTAAGCTCTTATGATTTATGTAAATTTCTACTCGATCCCGATATAAATAATGCCTCCATAACTGAAGCGAAAACACCACTGCTGCTAATTCTAGGTCGTGGGTCGGATAGTTCTTCTCATGATCTTGAAGCTGTCGAGATGCATATGCTATCACCTTACCATGTTGCGTCAATACACACCCAAGTCCCTTCCCGGATGCATCATAATACACTGTAAACCCTCTCGATCCTATTGGAAGTGTCAAGATCAGGGCTGAGATTAATCTCTTCTTCAACTCTTCAAAGGATGTCTGACACTCTGCTGACCAAATAAACTCTACATCCTTATGCGTCAAACGCGTCAAGGGTGCCAAAATCTTGGCAAAGTCTGCCATAAACCTCCTGTAATAACCTGCCAATCCCAAGAAACTACGCACTTCTGCTACCGTCTTCGAAACTGGCCAATTCTCTACTGCCTCAACCTTTTCGGATCTACTGACACTCCTGCTCCAGAAATAATGTGTCCCAGGAACAAAAAATGATCCAACCAAAACTCATATTTACCAAGCTTCGCATAAAGTTGATGCTCCCTCAAGGTCTGTAAAACTGTCCGAAGATGAATCTCATGCTCTTCTTCATTGCTGGAATAGATGAGGATGTCGTCTATGAACACTACTACAAACTTATCCAGATAGGGTATAAAGATACGATTTATCAAATCCATGACTACTGCTGGGGCATTAGTTAGTCCAAATGGCATTACCAGGAACTCATAATGTCCATATCGTGAACCAAATATTGTCTTGGGTATGTCCTACTCCCGGACCCTCACTTGATAATATTTGGATCGAAGGTCAATCTTAGAGAAGATGCAGGCCTTACTCAATTGATCAAACAAGTCATCAATCCTTGGTAACGAATACTTGTTCTTCATTGTTACTGTATTCAACTGCCGGTAATCAATGCACATTCACGTCGATCCATCCTTCTTGGGTACTAAAATCACTAGTACTGTCCAGGGCGATTCACTGTCTCGGATAAACTGCTTTGCCTTCAGTTCTTCTTCATGCTGATACAACTTGTCCAACTCTGACTGCGACATCATGTAAACTCTGACGACCTTAGGCTCTGTTCCAGGATTTAACTCAATGCAAAACTCCACATCTGTCACTGGTGGTAAACCAGGAAGCTCATCTGGAAATACATCAAGAAACTCTCTGAACACTCTGGGAATCTGCTCCTGCTCTGCCAATGCTTCTACAACAATGCCCTTGGGTCGATCCTCCAATGATCGAACAAAAACGAACTCCTCAACGCCAGGTATATTAAACACTACCCTACCTACTCGATAATCTATCGTTGCATGACTGTCTCTCAACCAGTCCATGCCTAGGATAACGTCAAAGTTTTCTATAGGGAACTCAATCAAAGATGTGGGCAATAATGACCCACACACTACCGGACACGCTAAGCACACTCTACTAACTCCTACGAGCCCATTACCAGTGAGTATATTCATCCTCTCTGGCAATGCCTCGAACTCCAATCTAATATTTATCGCAAATCGTGCAGATATAAAAGAGTGGGTAGCCCCTGAATCAAACAATGCTACTGCAGGAAAAGAGGTAACAAAAATATTACCTGCAACCACGTCGCCTGAAGCTAGTGCATCCTCCAGTAATAAGGTGAAAGCATGGGCCTGGCCTTGATGAGCTCCCTGTTACTGTCTTCCTTATCCATGTTGTTGTTGTGGCCTCTGCTGGCCTCCCTGGTTCTGTGCCTAGGAAAATATCTGAGCCTGCGTCGACAGACGCTGGGCTAGCGGCCTTACGGCCAATATCGATCCTCTGTTTAGTACTGTCCCCGGAGCTGGCAACGTCGGAAACTGTTGAACTGGGCCTCTTGGCCTCTATATCATAGGATAATTTACAATCATGTGGTCTGCACTGTCATACCTCATGCATAATCTATTAGCTGAACGACACACATCCCTATTATGCCCTCCCTTACCGTAGTAAGTACATCCTATGGACGCCCCCTGGCGCTGCTGCTGGTTCCTCAGCTGCTGATGCCAAACTGGTGCTGTTATTACTGATACTGTCGTCCTCCACGGTGCTCCTGACTCATGAATACGGATGCCAGGTGTTGGCGCCGATGTTCGCGACACTGCTCCTCCGCCCCTACTCTGGGGATGAGACCTCTTCTGGCCCCCATGTCTTATCGCCAACCTTTGTTGGGTGAGTTCATGACTCTGAGCTGCCATTAAAACGGCATCAAAAGTCTGATAGTCGTGCCCCTCTACTAGCTGTAGAATCTCTAAATAAAGTCCCTACTGGAATCTCATAGCCTTCTTTGGCTATGTAGCCACCATCGTCGGTGCAAACCGACTCAGTCTGCAGAACTCTGCTGCATATCCATCCACCGTCTTACCAGCCTGCTTGAGACTGATAAACCTCTGCTGCAGCTCATACCGCACTACCACGCCAAAGTACTTGGCCTTGAATCTGGTGTTGAACCTATCCCAAGGAACAGGATGCCCCATTCCAACCTCTTCCGATGCCCACCAGTCGCGGGTGAGATCCTGAAGTAACAGTCTAACTTGGTCAACCTTCTCTTCTGCTGGAACCTTTGTTGCGATCAATATGGCCTCAATATCCTGAAGCCAAGCATCCGTCGTGATGGCATCCTCCGTGTCGTCAAAGTATCTCAGGTTAAGTCGATAAAACCTCCCCGACGCTCTCGAATCATTCTTGACACTTCTCTCAAGGGCTAATTGTAACTCCTGATTCAGTAGCACATTCTGTTCCTGCTGTTGGGTCTACTGTTGCTGATGGGCTGCCACCTGATGCTGCTGAGTGGCCAAAAATCTCTGGATGACCTCCAGGAGTGCTGCAGCATCAGGTACTATTATCGTTGTCGGCACCGCTGGGAGTGCAGGAGTTTCTAGAACCTGTGGTTCAACTGGCTTTGATATCACTTCCACTCGGATCTGGTCAGGAGAAGGTATTCTTTCCTGCTACAGCCCCGTCGAGACATGCTCTACTGGACGTTCCTCTACGTTGGCCTCGTCAGCTACTGAGAAAGAAGCACCCCTATAGGAAAAGATACATGATATCAAATAACAGGACGAGGAAGATTCGATGATACAATTCAGGTTATCAATCAAGGTGAGAAAAAAGAAATCGAGGCAAGAGATTCAAAGAGAACAAGTTTTGATTGAGAATCCTATAATAGTAACACCCTACAAGTCTGAAAATCAGACCTGCATGGGCCACCAATAAAACCTTGTTACGCCTAGTACAGGAATATGGAGACGGACTAGGCCAGCTACTCCATATGAGGTATACAAACGTCATACGGCGATCATGACTGTCAAGAGACAAGGCATGCATGCTACAATCAAGTCTTCTATGGTCTCATAGAGCATCTATGTCTCAATCATTCAAAGCAAAAAAAATCAATTAATGAGCATATAAGATAAAGCAGTAAGACGTACCCGACGCTTCATCAAAATGATCATGGGGATCTAGCTTTGTAAATTAGCTAGCCCAGAGAGTCATAGGCACATAATCGTATTCAGCTGCAGTCTGATTTAATTACAATTATGTAAAAGACAAAATATCCAGATTAACCGGCTAAACAGGTGCCGGTGGCTAAACACCAGAACATAAGGGATAAAAGCTAGAGTAGTGGAGAAGAAACCCAATCAAGTCCCCCGCCAGCCATGCGCCTAGTATGCACCATTAACGTCAGGTAGGAAGGTCAGATCCTCAGGATCTACTACGTGATCTGGCCAAACAAAACCAGCGGGGTCAGCCCCGAATAGCAAGTACCACAAAGGAGCACAAAAGAGTAAGATAAAACCCAGACATAAAATAATAATACTAGTAATAATAAAGGCTTTCGGTCGTAACCTCGGTCCACAGCTAGTCATAGCACGATAGGCCAACCCAACAACCAAACAAGGATATGGGTTAGACCATGCACCATGACAGTCCATGTCCCTCGGCTACTAACGGAAGGTACAAGGCACAGTCAAATCATTTTTCAAGCGATCATTCATTCATGCGACTTTCTATATTTGGCGGAGTTATCCCCGCGATACTCATTAAAAGGAATCCTCAGATCGTGTCAACCCAGCAGGGCTAGCCAAACTATTAGACATATAGCACATTGATTATGAACCGGTCCCCCGGGGGGCTACCACAATAAAACATATAACACATAGCTCGTATAAGTCGGATATAGTCATCTGCTAAAGGCGAATGAAACCATATCCATTGCGGCTAACCCGACATGTCAGGACTGGACCTAGGGTGACTAGTATGGCACGATCTCGGGATCCTTCCCTCCCAATGCATCTACCAAGTTAGTTGCTGATGAGAACATAAAATGTTATATTTTTATCACTTAATGTTTACCATTTATGCTCATTTTATGACTAAAGGTACTTATTATATTTCTATTTTGATTTAGGTTGCAGTTGGAGACACTATGTACAAAATGGAGTCAAATTGTAATTTTGGACAGTTTTGACACATTTTACCAAAATGACCATAACGTTCTCATCCGAAAATCAATGGAGGTGATTTAAAAAGATTTGGAAAGCTAAGACACAGGGCTACAACTTTTATATTTTGTATTTTTCGCAAATCAAGCTGCATCATGGACAAAATCAGGCTTGAAGTTGGGTCAAAGATGCTGTGACCAAAAATAGGAACCAAAATAACCATTTTCCTACTTGTTCTATGACTTATTCTATTTGGTTTGAGAAGTTGTCACTTTTAGATATATGGGGAGATATTGTAGGCTTCAAACAACTAATTTATGGTATATAAAAGGGGGTAGAAATTATGAGAAGATAACACACAACACGACTCTTCTTCTTCTCCAACTTTTCTTTTAAAGTTTTGATGAACATGTGAGGCTAAAAGTCTTGTTGGTCGAAGTTTACGGAAGCCTTGGAATCAATAAACTTATGAGATCTAAATTATTTTTATATGTTTAATTTATACTTTGAATATTGAATGTTTTTTATGCCAACTTTCATGATTGTTTTGTTTAATTACTAAGAGGCCCACTAGTTCATTATTCATTTCGATCTACCGCTAAATTAGATATAAAATCCGTAATTGTTTGATATTTCTAATTTGTGAAGCAACCAAGATTTAATGAACTGCTTTGTTTTATTAGATCTTAGGGGAAAGGATTTTGACAAAATTAAATACAACCGCTTGTGTTTGTATTGTTTTGCTTTATCGATCTCTTTGTTCTTTAAGAAATTGCTAGATTAAATCTTTAGCGCTTGTCTGAGATTATTTAGTAATTAATGTTAATTAGGTCACTTGTATCTAATTAACTAAGCCTAAAAGAGATAGGAAGATACTTCTAACGGTAAATATTCAAAGTATGATTTAATTTATGCTTGCATCGATGATCAATTTTACGATTTCCATTGGTGAATGTTCACTAAAACCAATATTCCTCCCTTTGATTCATTTTAATACTTTAATTGTTTTTTTAGCTTTTCTTAAATTTTCTCTTATCATATTCAAGACCTCCCCCATCCTTATTCACATTGCATAAAAGTACACTAATTGTTCTCCGTGGGATTGATCCTTACTCTCACTTCTACAAATCATTTTAAGAGTAAAGGTTTTATTTTTAGGTGCCTACGACAGCACACCAAATTTTGGCGCCATTGCCGGGGAGTAATCTTAGTTAATTTTTGTGCTTTTTGTGATCTTTATTTTTTTATAATTAATTATATTTTCATTCATTTACAAAAAAAGGAAAAGAAAAAAATCATTAGTTATCATTCTCATTTTTTTTAATTGTTTTTCATATTGTTCTTTATTGTTTATGTTGTGACTCGATCTTCTAATCAAGGTGATTTTCAGACCGATCCAGAAATAGAAAGAACTTTGTGCAGGTTAAGGAAGGAAACTCAAAGAGAATCTAACGAGAACAACCTCGCTCCAGATTTCGTATTCTCTTGCAATTCTAATCCTAAAGAAAGAGTCATGGCTGCAAATAGAACTTTGAAAGAATCCGCTGCCCCAGATTTCAATCAACACCCTTTATGCATAACGTTTCGTACTTTAGATGCTTCTACTACTTTTGAATTAAAATCTGGACTTGTACATTTATTGCCAACTTTTTATGATCTTGTAGGTGAAGACCCTCACAAGCATCTAAAGGAGCTTCATGTGGTATGCACAAGTATGAAGCCAACGGGGGTGACTGAAGAGCAAATCAAATTAAGAGCATTTCCATTTTCCATAAAGGATTCGGCTAAGGATTGGCTCTACTACCTACCCTCCGGAAGTATTGTCGCATTGAACGAGATGAAAAGATTATTCCTAGAAAAGTACTTTCCAGCTTCAAGGGCGACCAATATCCGAAAAAAAATTTGTGGGGTAAGGCACCATGAGTACTGGAAACGTTTTAAAAAATTATGTGCAAGCTGTCTCCATCATCAAATTAGTGAGCAACTACTTATTCAATACTTCTACGAAGGCCTTCTATATAATAGAAGCATGATAGATGCTGCTAGTGGAGGAGCTTTGGTAGATAAAACGCCTGAGGCCGTAAGAAATTTAATTGCAAATATGGTGGCCAATTCTCAATAATTTGGCACTAGGCTAGATCTTCCATCTATGCATGCAAACGAGGTAAATATTTCTTCCCTATAACAACAAATTGCTAGTTTAACTTCTCTTGTTCGTCAAATGACTGTAGGTAACATACAAACTGCAAAGGCTTGTGGGATTTGCTCAATAGCAGGACATCCAACTGACATGTGCCCAACTCTTCAAGAGGAGCCCAATGAACAAGTGAACGTGGTAGGTGGTTTTCCTGGACAACCACAAAGGAAGTATGATCCCTACTCAAACACATGCAATCCGGGATGGAGAGATCATCCCAATTTTAACTATCGGAATCCACAATCAAATCAGTCCGTCAATTAAAATCGGTCAAGTTACCAATAGTACAAGCAACCATATCCCCCTAAACAACAACTAAGCCAAACTTCTAACTCTGGTATGTCTTTAGAAGAAATTGTTAAGTCTCTTGCCACTAATACTTTACAATTTCAACAGAAGACAAGGGCCAGTATTCAAAGCTTGGACAATCAAATGAGCCAAATGGCTACATCAATTAATAAGCTAGAGGCACAAAGTTCAGGGAAGCTACCATCTCAAACGATAGTAAATCTGAAAGAGAATGCAAGTGCAATCATTTTGAGGAGTGGTAAAGAAGTTGACATTCAAGTAAAAGAAGAACCTACATCGTCAAAACAAGAGGAAGAGAAAACAACCATTCCAGACACGAACTTTCCCAACGATGATGAAGTACCCAATTGTAAGTTTCCACCTATTTCTGATTATAAACCAGTACCTCATTTTCCTCAAGCTTTAGCAAAATCTTGAAAAATTGAACAGAATAATGAGTTATATGAAACTTTTCGTAAATGTGAGGTAAATATTCCACTTTTAGATGCTATCAAACAAGTACCTCATTATGCTAAATTTTTAAAAGAATTGTGTACAATAAAAAAGAAACAAAAACTTAAAGGATATGAAAAAGTGAAAGTAGGGGAGAGTGTTTCTGCAGTAATTCAAAGAAAACTCCCTACAAAATGCTAAGACCCAGGAATGTTTATTATCCCTTGTAAGATAGGTAACAATAAATATGAGAAAGCCATGTTAGATTTAGGAGATTCTATCAATGTCATGCCATATTCTATATATGAATCTCTAAATCTTGGACCACTGAATAAAACTGGTGTTGTAATTCAATTGACTGATAGAGCTAATGCCTATCCCAAGGGATTAATTGAGGATGTTCTTGTACAAATTAATAATTTGGTTTTTTTTGCTTATTTTTATGTGCTTGATATGGAAAATGGTGACCAAACTGCTCCTATTTTGTTAGGAAGACCATTTTTAAAGTCATCCAAGACTAAGATAGATGTGCATAGTAGCATACTTGCTTTGGAATTTGATGGTGAAATTATTAAATTTAATATTTATGATGCCATGAAATATCCTGATGATGATAATACTATTTATTCTATTAATGTGGTTGATTCTTTAGCACATGATGTTTTGGAACTTGATGGCAAAGATGAATTAGAAGTTGCCATTAGTGAGCATCTCGAAAAAGAGCATAAGGGGTTAGCTCTGAGTACTATTTGCAGGAAACTGTTGCAGCATTGAATGATTGTCCAAAAATACAACCGTCAAGTAACTTTTTTTCTATTTTCTTATCAATTTCTAACAAGAGGCCTTCACCCTCTATTTTGTAGGCCCCTGTTCCAGAATTGAAGCCTCTTCCTAGTCACCTCAAGTATGTTTTCTTGGAGATAGAGGAACATTATCAGTGATCATCTCTAATAAACTTAGTACAACACAAGAAGAAATATACATGTTCACTTACAGCTTTTGTCTAATATTTAATGTCCAATGTTCAATGTTTAAAGTTAAAGTTAATGTTAAAATGATCTTGTTTACTTGTGAGAGAGTCGGGAGGGGGAATACAACTAGTATGCATGTGGTCTACGCAATGTATAATTTTTCCCTAATGTCAATATTGATAGCAGTCGTTGCACCTCACGTACCGACTACCGGATGTCCTAACCCGTCCACTTGCAGAACACCTGTATTCTAAAATACACAGTACACGTGATTTATTTCGTGTTGAAATTTTGTCCAGAGGGTTGTCTTATATTCATCGTTCTCTTATATTGTCTTCGTGTCTTAATTATACCTTCAACTGTTCCATATCAAAATTGTACTCTCAAACTATTTTCCAATGTATAAAGGTCTCTTTTGTATCATGTCATATTCACCTTTCCTTACTGCTATTCTGCGTGCTTGTATACTATATTGTGTAGTGTTGTGTTATGGTGATCTTGCTCCAATCCTGACTGGATAACTATTTTTCAGCTTTAGACGACGTGGTTTGCCCCGAGGTTTATGGTGTGTATTTTGGTGACACTGACGTTACCAATTTGCCAGTTGCTTCTTCTGATGCGGAGTAACATATTTCTTTCTTATATTTTTTCGTGTTATTCTTGGCTAGCAAGCTTAGCGGACTTCAGGTCTAGTTGTTTTATATTTACTTTCAACGGGTTCGTTCCCGAGACTATCTGATTTGTAGTGGATCTTTCTTTAAATCATTTATTGAGACTTTTCAGTTTAATCTCTTTGTCGTAACTTAGTTGTGGATGATATATTGGACTGTGTACTTGTATGGATCATGCTTATCATAGACAGCGTACTACCGTCGATACTGCGGCATAGGCTGGGCTTGTACACGTACTCGTATCCCAAAAGCGGGTGCGGATCGCGACAGTAGTAGCCACTGAAAAGAAATAGGTGATTGGATTTCTTATATCTTGTTGGAAAAAGAACTGAGAAAAACCAATGGGTCAAGAGTTTTATCTCCTGCCAAGTCAATACCTCTTTATCTTCTCTTCAGTGACTTCTCTAAGATCCATAACACCTAAATTCTCACTATCATAAAGAAGATCCCAGTTACGACTACAAATTCGATATGTTGTGCCAAATATAAGAAAATGATCATTAAAATGCTAATAATTTTGTGTGTGTCTGAGTGCTCAAAGTTGCCATCCTCCAAGCGAGTAGTGAGTACTTTTTCCCCTTTGCATTAGCAACTGAGTGGAAAAGGAAGTGTTATCATCCCCTTTGGTGATTGGACTCTCGATCTTTGCTTCTATAGAACTTTTTTTATGAATAATATCTAAGAGTCTTAAGAAATTTAGAAGAAGTGTTTGTTCGTCCTTAAAAGGGTTAACTGTTCCAAGTGTCTAGCTAAGAATTTGAGATTCAACTTTGTCTTATGATATTACCAAACTTTACTACGTTCCACTTTTTTACATTATCTCT
>JANAVB010036018.1:2430090-2485090 GCA_029216955.1 Iris pallida
TCGTTTTACGAACCGTCTTCGCATGGTTCCAACATAATCCCTACAATTTTTTCAAATAGTTTGGTTAGTTTGTATTGTGTGCTACGAAAATGAGCTCCAAAATTGAGAAAAAACTGATTTCTGAAAGTTCGAAACTGTCCCAGCAACCTATATGCAGTCGAATGTCGACCCGATTATCACAAACTTTTGAAAACTGCTTGAACAGAGTTTTAGAGAACCTAACCGAGATCGAAACCATAATTTTAGTTTTGTCATGCTACGGTCCCGGAGGACCGATAGTTCCTCGCTAAGGCATGATGGAGCGTGAGGCTAGGTTGCGCACACATAAGGTCAGGTTCTGAAACGGCCGATTGAAGGCTACGCCACAGGTCGCATAGAGTGTCCCCATTTACAAAGTAAATGAAACAAGTAGACAAAAAATTAAGCTCTTATGATATTCAAGAAGTATACAAGCGACGCTAGGACGAGATTTCAATCGCTTAAGCTCTTCTCGTGAAACATAAAAGACAGTGCCAAGCGGCTTAAACATGGGATGATACATGGCGATGTTCCAACATTATGTCCTTATATAGTGCTTCAGTCTTTTGCAACGTTCCAAGGGTCAGAGTTGGATCCGTGCCGTAGCACGCACTCCGCACCTAACGAGGTTCTCCTGCCCCTACTGGCAGACTATGTGGTATCAGTACATGTTATGCACTGTTGGGGAGGCTACTCGCCCAACCGCTATCATACCAAACATGTTCGTTTTAATTTGTGCACCATCTATCAGTTGTTGTCTTTCTAATTGCCTTAGGATCAGTTTCATGGCTAATATAAAGCCTATCACGTGATACGATATCAAGTGTCGATATGAATAGCATTCACAACCTACATACTTACTATACGATCTTTCCTATCCAAAGTAAACCAAATTAGCCAACTATTATATAAAAGGATTCGACAGAATTGCATGAACATTTACGAGCGTCATGGGCGTGTTTTAATCATAGTTGACCAAAGTACTCATGTTTGTCGAGATATTTTATCTCAAGTTTGGTTCAGACAAGTTCGTTCAGTTACTCCGTTGTTCAGATTACTTGTTTTAATGAAGGTCTCGCACGCAGATTGTCGCAATCGAGCCAACTAGTCTATATGCACCGGTCGCTGGCATATAAGCCATTTGGACTATTCTCTTGGTATCGTGGGTCCCCGAGATGGTGATGGCTGGAACCCAGATAGGCCATGCATACCGACTTACGCCTCTGGGTACCGAGCTGCACCAAGCCGTATATAAGCCATAATTCTGCATAGGTAGGTAAGATGTCTCTGATCGTTCCTTGTAATCCATATTCACTTCTTTTCCTCGTGTACGATTATCCGCAAATTTCTGTCGTGCCCAGAACCTGGAGAGCGGGGGACAGACACAGCCATCTACGTACATTGAAGTGAAACTACCTCACATATGATCATGATGTCTAGATGCATGAGGGTTTATCTATAAGCCATCAGTCTCTTATAGTCAAGAACAAACCTAGTGTCTCAATCTCAAGCAAGCAAGTAATATTACAAGATGGTAGATTATCAACAAGCATACTTCTGCGGCCTCTGCTGTGGAAAGCCTGTACCTGAATATACTGTTGTGGCCTCTGCTGCAGGAAGGCTGTACATACTGCTGCGGCCTCGCTGTGGAAGGCTGTACCTGAGGCGACAATGGCTCGAAGGCTGGTGGTGGTGTGTGCACTAGTACTGGACCCCTAACCGATGGATTGGTTAGGGTTGATGAAGATAATTGGCTCTATACGGGTAGGACCTATTCTGTGATCCGGGACCCACAAGCCAAGCACAACCCCTGTGCTCTGCGACACTCTGAAACCACTTATCCAGGCTTCTCACAATGAGAGCGCCTATTGCGAAAGATTGTTCTGCTTCTATTGTTGGAGGGTACGTCGGAGTCGAGTGCTGAACCGACGAAACTGTAGTCGCCCTCCTAGGAGCTCCAATAGTCAATGCCTACCTGCCGGGGCTGGGGATGATAACTGAGACAGATGTCCATGAGGCCCTTTCCATCCTCCAGTTCGATCTACTATCCTCTCGAAGGTATTATCGTGCCGTCTTGCTGCTCGTAAAACTGGATAAATGTGGGCTCAAACTGCTCTACAGCCAGAATAATCTCTAGTGGAGTCCCTGCTGGAATCGCTTATGCTCGGTCCAATTCGGTCGCCACCAAGGTGGGAGCAAACCGACTAAGCCTAAAAACTCGGCCGCATATCCATCGACCGTCCTTACCTCTGCTTGAGATTGCTGAATCTGGTCTGCAGATCATACGAGCTACTGTATCAAAATACTTTGTCCGGAACTTGTCACTGATATCTCCCAAAGGACAGGCATCACCAACAACTGCTAGCATCGTCCACTAGCTAGGGCTAAGTCCAATAATTATAGGCGTACAACTGTCTCCTTCTTTTCCTCTGGAATCCTAACTGCTTCCAGAATGACTTTTATATCCTGAAGCCACGCTTCAGCAGCAATAGAATCTTCACTGCTGTCAAAGAAAGGAGGGTTCAGGCGCTTGAAGCTATTAGTGCATTGTCCCCTTGATAGCCAACTCTGCCCATAGCATCTTGTACTGTCTGATGTAGGGCATCGCCCCGACAATCTTGTGATGCAAACGTCCCGGATGAGTCCCATCAAGGTTCCATTATTAGGCTCTGCAGGCTGGACTGGCTGAACTGGTGGCTCTGGATCCCTGAAAGGCATAACTCGGGACACACCCTGAGTGCTGGATTTGGTCCCCACGTTGCTGCTGGTTCACTGGAGGTGCACCCGGCTGATCGGTAGGACCAGGAACAATACTACTAAAGAAAATGAATAAGGAACAATAAGGAATGTCCAAGATAGATCAAGGATAAATACCTTATCAAGTCAAAATTCAGGAAGATTAGAAAGCACGAGTAGAGATCAATGGAGAATGCTGATTGAGATATGTATTCTGTAAAACCCCACACATCTTGATTTACAAGACCTACATGGGCCACCACCAAATCGTGTCACACCTCAGAACCAGAATACTAGAGAGCGGAGAATAGACACAGCCAGCTACGTACCTTGAAGTGAAACCCACCTCGCAATATGGTCATGGCTGTTTAGATGCAGTAGGGTTATCTATAAGCCATCGGTCTTTATGGTCAAGAAAAAACCTAGTGTCTCAATCTCAAGGAAGCAATTAAATGTTAAAAGATGTTAGATCATCAGACATACAAAGTAAGGCATCCCAAACATTACAAATTCAGATGATCATGAAGCTAGTCATACAAATGTGAAGACTAACAAGAGTTAAGTCTACATGATCAACCCTAGGATTTGTCAATCGTGTTACAACCCTTAGGCAACATAAATTAAGTTTCAACACGAGCTAACACTTGCTCGGTGGCTAAATGCCTCAAAAGAACAATTTACAAAAGAGAAAAAAGCAAAATAAGAAGCTAACTCATGTTAGGATTACGTCTGGTGTTCACCATCTGGCTGGAAAGAAGGTAGATCCTCAGGTGCTTCTCCAAAATCTGGCTATACAAAAACAGCTAGGTCAGACCCCAGAAAGAGCAGTGCCATAAGGGAGGCTCCACTTAGGACTAAACCAGCATATAAAGAATAGAAAAACTGATAAAATAAAAGACATGCTTTAAAGATTATTCTAGCTTACAAAGAATTAAATAGGTGGAATATTGTAAACTCCCAAATTCTTTGGAGTATTAGTCTTACTTAATGTTTTTACACTATTTTTAATTAATGGATTTTAAAATTGTACATTTACAAATATTTTGGTAACAAGCTATGTTATATATATACAAAAAAGGATTTATATGTTTATACACTAAATAAGTTTAGAAATATTCAAATTTATTATAATTTTTTACTATAATTATTTATAATTTTCAGGATTGATTACATATATATATATATATATATATAATATAATTTATATATATATATAAATATAATAATTTATCTATAATAAATATTTTTTTATATTAATAGTAGATGATTATTACTACATAAATAGAGCTGGTAGTTTATGGCTCAGATTATTTACTAAAATATTTTAGACATATTTCTATGAATATTACAAATTTTTATTAGTTTATTTAGATTTTATTTAGTGTGTATAGATAGATGAAGATATGTAAATAGATAAGAGTAAATGAGAAAGTAATTCCTAGGTGAACAATACCCATGGGGGGGCACTGTTCACCCGAGCCCTCCCGTAACAGCAAGCCCGACCCCATGTGGTGCATATATGTCAAAAAAAAATGAAAAGAAAACCCTACCAAACCCAAAACCAACCCATGAGGAAGCAGAGCCACCCTACGACCCGACTCCGAGGTGGACACGCGCCACAAGCACGCGGTCGCGGTGATGGCCGGACGGCGGTAGGTCGTGCACAGTGCGCACGACACGGAGCAAACTGCGGCGTGTAGCAGCAACAACCTGACTTCGCGGGTATGCCACTTTCTCTACGGTTTGTCGTTTCGCGTACCATCTTCACAAGTACGTAGATAACCTAACCGAGTTCGATTTCCTTTAATTAGTTTATTTTAATACGCAATGTACGCGACAAAAATGAGTTCCAAAATCGAGAAAAATCTTAATTTCGGACGATAGAAACTGTCCCGACTAGCCATGTTACGGTCGAATTACGACGATGATATTGTGAAATTTAGAAATCTTCCTGAATAGACTTTTAGAAAACCTGAACAAGATCTAAACCCTTTTTAGTTTAATTTCTAGAGGTTTATTTTGGTTAAAATTAATTTCAAAATAAAGAAAAAAAATCTGATTTTAAAATATTGAAAAACCACGATACGACGTGCGTCCCACCAAACCGGACGACATGGTCGCGAACCGAAAGCATCAAAAGGTGTGTATCGACTTCGCGGATGTGTGGGCTTTAACGAAATTCAAATTGGTTGCGTGTACGCTACGAATTTGACGCGTATCCATCAAAATTTACCGTTTCGGTCTCTTTGCAAATTTTCCAATTACTTTGTGCACGTTCATCGAATCGAAACGAACTTACGCTAGCAGGACCGTATCTTTTTATGGTGCTGTATGCCAATTTGGTTCGATTCTGAGAAGGTCGACTGGAACGCTATTTGGCGGGCCCGCGACCATTCCAACGGGCAATTTTGTGCACGGCTCACCGAAATCCAATTTTGGACATACGGTTGGGTTCATCTCCTCAAACTGGACCCGTAGACATATAGTTTGACAATTTTAGAGATCGTAGGTTCTGGAACGATTTTGGTGAAAAAATGGATCCAACGGCAGACATCATTTGATCCAAAATTACTATTTTGCCCCTGTTCCAGAATTAGACTTTTGGATAGGCATTTCCTAGATATATTTGTTATTCCAAACACGTTCGTGATGTTTATTTCAGCATCCGAGGACGTATGCGTGATTTGGCTTTCATCGCTTCACTATTCTGACGGTTCGAGCTATCGGACGTCACCCTTTTTGCACACAACCTCAGACAAGATACCTTACCATATTTACTGCTTATATTTAGTCTGTATTTGTTATAGAATATCACTTTACTTATTTTCTTATCTTGTAGCTGTACCATTATTACAGTTCCTGATTTATTGTCTGCTCAGTGATATTAGCTTTACTTTACTTATTATCCTTGATTGCATGTGGAAATAGAGTTAAGGGACTACCATCTGTAGTATTACATAAACTTGACATAGTTGTACCACGAGGTGTGTGTGAGTTGAGTAGCATATAGAGGCATTGCGTGATGGCTGATCACTTGTGCGCATGCGTTATGGCTAACTGCTAATAGAGGCCTGTAAGGAGACTTGGCAGTTAGAGGTATAGGAGTCATAGATGTGACTCTACTAGGCATTGGGTAGGAAAAATAGTTCATTAGCGTATGGGCCATATATGCATTTCCTTATTGTCGGTTATTTTCGCTGGAGATACGGTCCTGGATCCTGATACCTGATTTCCTGCTTGCCTCTGACATTCGATGAATGTTATGTGTCACGACCCGCACCCTAGAGTTAGGGTACGGGAACGTAACAACGCCCAGCCTACGTCGCAGTATCGGCGGTAGAATGTTGTCCTAGGTCTCAATGCATCTAACAGTATAAGACTAAACAGTTTATACTCCCCGAATGGGGGTGACATAGCAGATACAAACTCAATCACATCTAAGGTAGAGCATGATAAGGATAGATAAAACATGAAATCCAAAAGAGATATAGAAGATAGAAGTCTAAGTGTCTAAGATACATAAACCCAGAAATACATATCAACACTTAAATACAGATACAGTAATCCACAAAGTAAATACAACTCCTACAAAATGAAATAACTACCTAAACAACCTCTAATGCGTCTCCTCTAGGCTAGCAGGCACCTCCAGGCTATCTGTAAAATTTATCAACAGGTCCGTCAGGACTGGAGCGAGTACGTATATCTCAACAGATCATAGCAGGTTAGAAAAGATATAACATACAGTAAAGTAAGATACAGGTACTGAAGAAAAGCAGTATGTAAACAGGAAGAGCTGTAATAGAAATATCTACTATACATAGAGAACTAGCAGTGACTAGTGAGTCAGAGTACGACATGAACATGTAAATGGGCTAGGAGATTCTGATACTACACTACGGAAGTGATTCTGATACTACACTATTTGGCTAGTATTCACATGTCCACTTATACTCCCCCGTACCCCCAATCAATACACAAGGATCCAGCCAGGTTATGTTATGATGCTATATAACAGACCCCGAAGGTAATAGACCCCGAAGGTGATAGACCCCGAAGGTGATACATAGTAGTCCCATAAATGGGATAAGGATTCAAGGAAGACTCTACGATCATAAGAGTATATGTCATAAGTGATCAAAGAACCAATGAAGCATATGATACGCCATGTAAGTGAAACGCACAGATCATGTAGTACCGATGCTCCCTAAGGATAACATCTCAAGAAGGGATCCATATAGTACCAATCCGTGTGACCAACGTGACAGTACAAGTAAAGTAATCTACTGCAGGAAATAATTCTAAGCAGGGTATGAAGTGATCAGAGAATGTACTCGCCTCGATAACCTGAACAGCTGATAAGTAAAGGGGGGTCCCACTGAAGCCACAGAGTCCTATTTAAAGCAACACAGGTTACAAGGTGTTCAAGTTGAAATAAATGAATCTCTATAATCAGTCTACATTATTCTAGGTTCTTCTAAGTCAAAACAACTCTAGGTCGACTCCGGTCAATAATCTAGTCAAACTAGGTCAAGTGTTGACTTACAGTTGACTTTGGGTCAACTAGTCAACTCTGGTCAAACAGGGTCAATTCTAGTCTAATATAAAGTGTACTTCGTTATTTGTACGTCGAAACTTACGACACGCAAATCGAGATAAGAAGATTATCGGTAAGGTTGATAATCTTATTATAGTGATCCACGTATCCAACTTGTCAATTTTAGCGATATGAGATCACTGGAATTGGCTGATTTCAGTTTCGTTGTACTAATCCCGAAATACGAACATTATAAGAATTAATTATTAATTAATTATAAAAGGTCAAACTCAGAGAAACTATCAACAAACATTGTCGGACGATGAAATAGACATCGCCAACGTGTCCAGAATGGTCAAATTAGCTAGGATAGCCTACCCATCGGTCCAATTTGGACACAAGGGTAAAAAGGTAATTTTGGGTCAAAACGGTGTCCGTGTCGGAGCCGTTTTGCACCGAAAAATGTGCAAAAAAACAAGTCAATAAAATATAACAAATTATATGTCCACGAAATCAGAATGTCGATACGAACCCAACGGTATCGCCAGAATTGGATTCCGTTGACCCGATCTCAATTTGGCCCGTTGACCAGAACTTGGAATTCCGGTTTGCACGGAAATGCGTGCCGGAGCCAAAGTTCTTAAAACTTAGCAAACTACCTGTCAATGAGTCCAGAATGATGATACGAACTCAACGGTATATCCGGAATTGGATTCCGATGAGCCGATCTCAAAATGACCCGTTGACCCGGATATTGGTATCCGACTTGCATCAAAATGCGTGTCGGACCCAACGTCCACCAAAACCTAGCAAATTATATGTCAACGAGTCCAGAATGATAATACGAACTCATCGGTATATCCGGAATTGGATTCTGATGAGCCAGCGTCAGAAAGTTCCGTCGACCCAGAATATGGGACCCGCTTTGCACCAAAAAACGTGCCCGGGTCCACGTTCTCTAAATTTAACAAATTTTATATGAAAATATGCCAGAATGATGCCACAAGTCTAATGGTGGTGTCAGAAATGGAATCTGGAGTCCCGTGTTCAAAAATAGAATTTTACAAGTTGGAAATTACGAATTCGGACGGCCAAATTTGGCGTCGAATTCAACCAATCAAACAAGATCACAATGAAACGAAACTGAAGGGGTAGCAAGAGGGTTATACCAGCTTCGCACCGGAACTGGTAGCACGCCAAACGGAGCTGCGGTGGAGGAGATACAAGCTGACGAAGTTGGCCCCACGAAACTGTCCAAATTTAATACAATTTAAACGGTCAACTTGGTGGCCGGTTTTCATGTTTCAAACGATAAAATTAACGGACGAAAATTGACAAGGATGAAGGTGGATATACCGAGATTGCGACGGAGCGAAGAAATCGCCGATCCAACGGTCGGATCTCCGGAAAATCGTGTGCGAAGTCGCTGCGACGGGGCACAATTTCAGCGTCGTTTTCGAGCTCGTCACGACGGAACGTCGTGCAAAACGTACGAATCGGCTATTCGGCGCGTCGGGGACGAGGGTGGCAGCCACAGGATGGCTCGCCGGGGTTCGTCGATCGTGGGGGAGGCCGTCCATGACGGCGGCGGCCGGCGGTGGCGCGGCAGCGCTGCACGCGCGCGCGCCGATCCGGCCGACTGTGCACCACGCGCAGCCGCGGTTGCGTGGCTATGCGGCGGCGGCAGCCTCGCCTGGCCTGGCGGAGGGCGGTGGCTCGTGTGGCCAAGGCTGGTGCCAGCCACGGTGGAGTGGGCTGGCTTAGGGTGGTGGTTGTTGTTGTTAAGTGGTGGTGGTTGTTGTGGTTTCAATGAAGAAGGAGAGGGAAGGAGACGAGGTGGAGGAGACGGCGATGGTCGCCGACGACGAGGCCGGAGTAGGGTCGGCCGATCCCGGGAGGAAGAGGAGGAGGAGTTGGGTGTCGGGTTTTGCCATGGGATGGCTGTGCATGGTGAGTAGTTTTTGGGTGTTGGTGTTGTAGGAATTGAAAAGAAGAGAGAGAGAAAGAGATAAGGTGTAGAGAGTGAGAGAAAAAAGTTGCCCACCTAAAAATTAGGGCCGGCCACAATAGGTTGGCTGTAGGAAAATTTTGATGGGGAAATCAATGGTAAGGATTAATTAGGGAATCCAAGGGCTAGAATTAAAATAGGAAATATTAGGTTATTCCTATAGGATTAATTCAAGGAAAATTCCAATAAATGATTAAAAAATGGTAGAATGAGTACTAATATTTTTGGGCAAGAAAATATGAGGGTGTCATGATGGAGAAAATCATGGAGCTGGACTGGACTCGGTGGAGCCGGATTGGATCAAAATTGGACATTGTGCGAAAATTGAATTAAAATTAGGAATCGATGATCATGGGCAAATAAGTAGCACATGAGGATTCCAATAAATGGGACACAAGTGACGGACGGATAGTAGGCTCAATGTGGGCCATGTCCACAATTGGGGCGGACAGGTTTTGGTCGACAGGGGACCCACAAATCAAGTTGGAAGATGAATGTGACGCCGTGGAGTGAAATAAAATCGGGTCAATTGTCGGGAAAGTTGTGCGAATCGAATGGAGCACAAAATAACGTGTCTGAGTGGGACACGAAGGTCAGGGGTGACGAGCATCTCGAGTAGATCATCCATGAGGAGTTGGTTTCAAGGAAATGACTGGTCTGGCGCTCCCAATTTAAAAGTCATGGTAACGCGCTGAAAATGATCAAGGAAAAGAGTGGGAAAATAAATAATAATCAAATGGTCTAAATCGACCCGAAGTTCAGCGAAGCAAAAAGAGCACAAGAGGACAAGTTTGGATGGGACACTATATACCGTCATGAAGGTAATCGTGTCCACTCCAAAACTCGTGAAGAAGATTTCCAGAGTTGAACATCCCTGATACTCCAAATATCAATGGCACGGGAAAGTACACTTAAGGAAAAATAACAAAATAAATTATTTATCAAAACCAATCAATCAGGAAATAAAATAAAATAAAAAAAATCAACCCAAAATTCAGGGTGCTAACATCCTACCCACCTTATAAAAATTTCGTCCTCGAAATTAAAATGTCCCTACTCCCTCTAGGTCAAACCCCCACAATCAAAGTCCCAGAACTTAAACAAATCATACCATCAAATAAAAGACAATATCCAGGGTCATGGCATACGGTGACAGTGAAGTCTCATCTAGGTTTACTAGTCATGCTAACCAACGGTCATAGGGTATCAAACACACAAGCAATCCAGGGTGCTAAAATAGAAAGATACAGAAACAACAACCATCAAAACTATAAGGTTGTCTACCACCCCATATGAAAACTGGTACTCATAAAAAAATAAAAAAAGGTAACCACCAATCATCTAAAAGGGTACAGAAAATCAAATTGGAAACTAAGGAATTGAAAATCACTTGCATTGAAATCCAATCGCATTATATAATATAGAGAGCATTAGAGAGGGAAAACTAGCATCATGTGTATGTGGATATGTTCATGTTGTTAGATAGTAGACATGTGTGTATGTGAATATACATGAAAGTGTATACGAGGATTTGGGTTTCAAACAATAGCTATCAAGTTACATTACTCATGGCATATGGTTTAACAATCTACAATATAGAACCTATTTAATCATAACATGCATGGCTAACCATATACATCTATAAAAAGGTAGAGATTTAGTTATGTATCTATACAAATTATAACATGGATGTATAAACGCTATATATATCTATATAGATACATGATCCTAACATAGAGGGGAAGGGTAAGGTTAAATGACAGTATATAATATGTTAGAGTGTGTGTGTATGTCCTTGTACAGGGTTATAACTTAGTATTGAAAGGTTATATCCAGTTTTAGTTCAGCATTTACACACAAAAAAAAAAATCTGAAAATAAGCTAACCTTTAACCAGTGTAATATTAACATAATGCAAATTCAAAATTTAGGAGTTTGAAACATCACAACTATCTCAATGCTCCCAATACATCCTATCATGATAGAAATGAAACCCTAATCATATTACCAATACATTTATCTACGCATACAGTTCAATATTACATTTTAAATCTGAAAGTGAACTAAACATTGGAAATCAAATGTGAAAATGTTAACATGTATTCAGTTTTCAGAATTTTGGAGAAATTTGAACATTAAAAACTAACTCAATGTTTATCACAAACTATCATGTAAGAATATGAAACCTAACATTATATCCCTACATACAACAATGTACACAGCTTAAATTTGACAAATTTAAACACAAATTTTCAACCAAAATTCTTTTGAATTGAAACCATACGTATAACATACATGTGCAGTTATGTAGACAAAACTATAACATGAAATTTACATTTAAATTACTAATTTAAACATGGAAAAGCAGAGAACCAGAAATATTGGTTATGAAAATTTGGACATCAACAACATATCAATATGTATCTAGATATGTGGGAAAATCAAGTGTAGCATGTATACGTGTTAGGCAAAGTGTCTGCTATATATATTCATATACATATTCTCATGTTCCAATAAAATTTAATCTCTACATCAGGACCAACATTTAAATTCCTACCAAAATTTCAGAGTAGGTGATTGACAAAATCAAGACAGTTCTATTATTATCTAATACAAGAAAAATAGCAAGAAAGAATAACGATAAAATCTGTTTTGCTTATCTGTTTAAAGAAGGAACCGTTCTGAAATCCAGAGTTAAATTATCAAATCCAAGATAAAGTCTAGCAAATTCATCGATTCATTGTATTAAGAAAAACTCATAGCAAGAATTTACACAAGGTTTATAAAACAACTAAACATACTCTTAAGTTAAATAATAGGAAACTAGACAAAACAAACAAATAATAATTCTTTTCTCTTTTTTTTGAATGACTGAGAAAAAGTAGAGAAAACATGTTCAAAATATTTTAAGGTGCAATCCGATAATCATATGCGTCTATCCAAAATCATGGTACTCTAAATCCTCGTCATACTAGTAAGCAAGGCTACGATAATCACAGAGCCCTTAACTTATGCACATATCTCTAGAATCATGGTATTTAACATTTTCACGGTTGCCGCATGCTTGGCTGCAAAAACCTTAAATTCCCACACCCGAGAAATATATCCAGAGTCAGACTATATGTCCTCACCATGCTGGCTAATGTGACTATAGAAGACTAGATTCCATAACATAGATGACCTAGCCCATATAATTTCATCTTGCCAAAAATTTAATTAAATCAATAATGAATACTCAAAGTTAAATCAAATTTATTAACGAACATCAAAATTCAAAATGAACAAAATCCATCAAAATACAAACTCGAATGCAACAGCTATCATCAAAATTCAAAATTCGACAATCTTTCATCAAAATTAATAAATACAAACTCAAATTCTATAATAATCCATTAAAATCAAATTCAACAACAGAAAATAAAGATAAAACAAATCAAGGGAAAAAGAGTTTCAAATCGAAGTTAAATAAGATTCTCCAGGATCGTCCCAGGAATCTCTCAAGGGATCCTAACTGTGATTGAGTACCTTCAAAATATATCCTAATCCTACTGCAGGCTGTAGTGGTACTCTAGTTCGAATACCACTACACTTTTAGTCTAGACCTGCATGGGCCACCACTAAAAATGTATCACGACCCGCACCCTAGAGTTAGGGCACGAGAACGTAACAACGCCCAGCCTACGTCGCAGTGTCGGCGGTAGAACGCTGTCCTAGGTCTCAATGCATCTAACAGTATAAGACTAAACAGTTTATACTCCCCGAATGGGGGTGACATAGCAGATACAAACTCAATCACATCTAAGGTAGAGCATGATAAGGATAGATAAAACATGAAATCCAAAAGAGATATAGGAGATAGAAGTCTAAGTGTCTAAGATACATAAACCCAGAAATACATCTCAAAACTTAAATACAGATACAGTAATCCACAAAGTAAATATAACTCCAGACAAAATGAAATAACTACCTAAACAACCTCTAATGTGTCTCCTCTAGGCTAGCAGGCACCTCCAGGCTATCTGTAAAATTTATCAACAGGTTCAGTCAGGACTGGAGCGAGTACAGTACATCTCAACAGATCATAGCAGGTTAGAAAACATATAACATGCAGTAAAGTAAGATACAGGTATTGAAGAAAAGCAGTATGTAAACAGGAAGAGCTGTAATAGAAATATCTACTATACATAGAGAACTAGCAGTGACTAGTGAGTCAGAGTACGACATGAACATGTAAATGGGCTTGGAGATTCTGATACTACACTACGGAAGTGATTCTGATACTACACTATTTGGCTAGTATTCACATGTCCACTTATACTCCCCCGTACCCCCAATCAATACACAAGGAACCAGCCAGGTTTATGTTATGATGCTATGTAACAGACCTCGAAGGTAATAGACCCGAAGGTGATAGATCCTGAAGGTGATAGACCCCGAAGGTGATACATAGTAGTCCCATAAATGGGATAAGGATTCTAGGAAGACTCTACGATCATAAGAGTATATGTGTAAGTGATCAAAGAACCAATGAAGCATATGATATCCATGTAAGTAAAACGCACAGATCATGTAGTACCCGATGCTCCCTAAGGATAACATCTCAAGAAGCGATCCAATAGTACCAATCCGTGTGACCAACGTGACAGTACAAGTAAAGTAATCTACTGCAGGAAATAATTCTAAGCAGGGTATGAAATAATCAGAGAATGTACTCGCCTCGATAACCTGAACAGCTGATAAGTAAAGAGGGGTCCCACTGAAGCCACAGAGTCCTATTTAAAGCAACACAGGTTACAAGGTGTTCAAGTTGAAATAAATGAATCTCTATAATCAGTCTACATTATTCTAGGTTCTTCTAAGTCAAAACAACTCTAGGTCGACTCCGGTCAATAATCTAGTCAAACTAGGTCAAGTGTTGACTTACAGTTGACTTTGGGTCAACTGGTCAACTCTGGTCAAACAGGGTCAATTCTAGTCTAATATAAAGTGTACTTCGTTATTTGTACGTCGAAACTTAGACACGCAAATCGAGATAAAAGATTATCGGTAAGGTTGATAATCTTATTATAGTGATCCACGTGTCCAACTTGTCAATTTTAGCGATGTGAGATCACTGGAATTGGCTGATCTCAGTTCGTTGTACTAATCCGAAATACGAACATTATAAGAATTAATTATTAATTAATTATAAAAGGTCAAACTCAGAGAAACTATCAACAAACATTGTCGGACGATAAATAGACATCGCAAACGTGTCCAGAATGGTCAAATTAGCTAGGATAGCCTACCCATCGGCCCATTTTGGACACAGGGCAAAAAGGTAATTCGGTCAAAATGGTGTCCGTGTCGGAGCCGTTTTGTACCGAAAATATGCAAGAAAATAGAAAAAAATATAACAAATTATATGTCCACGAAATCAGAATGTCGATACGAACCCAACGTATCGCCAGAATTGGATTCCGTGACCCGATCTCAATTTGGCCCGTTGACCAGAACTTGGAATTCTGGTTTACACAAAATACGTGCCGGAACCAAAGTTCTCAAAACTAAGCAAACTACCTGTCAACGAGTCCAGAATGATGATACGAACTCAACGGTATATCCGAAATTGGATTCCGATGAGCCGATCTCAAAATGACCCGTTGACCCGGATATTGGTATCCGACTTGCACCGAAATGCGTGTCGGATCCAATGTCCACCAAAATCTAGCAAATATATGTCAACGAGTCTAGAATGATGATACGAACTCATCGGTATATCCGAATTGGATTCCGATGAGCCGGCGTCAAAAAGTCCCGTTGACCCGAATGTGGGACCCGTTTTGCACCGAAAAAGGTGCCCGGGCCCACGTTCTCCAAATCTAACAATTTTATATGAAACAAGCCAGAACGACGCCACAAGTTCATGGTGGGTCAGAAATGAAATCTGGAGTCCCGTGTTCAAAATGGAATTTTATAAGTTGGAAATTACGAATTCGGACGACCAACTTTGGCGTCGAATTCAACCAATCAAACAAGATCACAATGAAATGAACTAAAGGGGTAGCAAAAGGGTTATACCAGCTCGCACCGGAACTGGTAGCACGCCAAACGGAGCTGCGGTGGAGGAGATACAAGCTGACGAAGTTGGCCCCGCGAAACTGTCCAAATTTAATACAATTTAAACGGTCAACTTGGTGGCCGGTTTTCATGTATCAAACGATAAAATTAACAGACAAAAATTGACAGGGCTGAAGGTGGATATATCGAGATTGCGACGGAGCGAAGAAATCGCTGATCCAACGGTCGGATCTCCGGGAAATCGTGCCGAAGTCGCTGCAACGGGGCACGATTCAGCGGTTTTCGAGCTCGTCACGACGGAACGTCGTACAAAACGCACGAATCGGCTATTCGGCGCGTCGGGGACGAGGTGGCGGCCACATGGTGGCGCGTGGGTTCGTCGGTCGTGGAGGAGGCCGTCCACGGCAGCGACGGCCGGCGGTGGCGCGGCAGCGCTGCACGCGCGCGCGCCGATCGGCCGACTGTGCACCGCACGCAGCCACGGTTGCGTGGCTATGCGGCGGCGGTGGCCTCGCCTGGCCTGGCGGAGGGTGGTGGCTCGCGCAGCCAAGGCTGGTACAGCCACGGTGGAGTGGGCTGGCTTAGGGTGGTGGTTGTTGTTAAGTGGTGGTGGTTGTTGTGGTTTCAATGAAGAATGAGAGGGGAGGAGACGAGGTGGAGGAGACGGCGATGGTCGCCGACGACGAGGCCGGAGTAGGGTCGGCCGATCCAGGGAGGAGGAGGAGGAGGAGTCGGGTGTCGGGTTTTGCCATGGGATGGCTATGCATGGCGAGTAGTTTTGGGGTTGGTGTTGTAGGAATTGAAAAGAAGAGAGAAAGAGATAAGGTGTAGAGAGTGAGAGAAAAAGTTGCCCACCTAGAAATTAGGGCCGGCCACAATAGGTTGGCTGTAGGAAAATTTTGATGGAGAAATCAATGGTAAGGATTAATTAGGGAATCCAAGGGCTAGAATTAAAATAGGAAATATTAGGTTATTCCTATAGGATTAATTCAAGGAAAATTCCAATAAATGATTAAAAAATGGTAGAATGGGTACTAATATTTTTGGGCAAAAAAATACGAGGGTGTCATGATGGAGAAAATCATGGAGCTGGACTGGACTCGGTGGAGCCGGATTGGATCAAAACTGGACATTGTGCGAAAATTAAATTAAAATTAGGAATCGATGATCATGGGCGAATAAGTAGCACATGGGATTCCAATAAATGGGACACAAGTGGCAGACGGATAGTAGGCTCAATGTGGGCCATATCCACAATTGGGGCGGACAGGTTTTGGTCGACAGGGGACCCACAAATCAAGTTGGAAGATGAATGTGACGCCGTGGAGTAAAATAAAATCGGGTCAACTGTCGGGAAAGTTGTGCAAATCGAATGGAGCACAAAATGACGTGTCTAAGTGGGACACGAAGGTCAGGGGTGACGAGCATCTCGAGTAGATCATCCATGAGGAGTTGGTTTCAAGGAAATGACTGGTCTGGCGCTCCCAATTTAAAAGTCATGGTAACGCGCTGAAAATGATCAAGGAAAAGAGTGGGAAAATAAATAATAATCAAATGGTCTAAATCGACCCAAAGTTCAGCGAAGCAAAAAGAGCACAGAGGACAAGTTTGGATGGGACACTATATACCGTCATGAAGGTAATCGTGTCCACTCCAAAACTCGTGAAGAAGATTTCCAGAGTTGAACATCCCTGATACTCCAAATATCAATGGCACGGGAAAGTACACTTAAGGAAAAATAACAAAATAATTATTTATCAAAACCAATCAATCAGGAAATAAAATAAAATGAAAAAAATCAACCCAAAATTCAGGGTGTTAACATCATGCTATGAGGTCCCTGGTATCCTGGTGGGACCGTACCTAAGTTTTCTGCCCCTATAGCCAGAATGCCCATGCGTTGAAGGTTTGTTCTTAACTGCATGAACACAGTAGAATGGTTAGTTTACCTTAGTCAATGTCATGTCACCCCCACTAGTAGCTTGGGATAATGTCGTATCGCGAAATAGTATGCTATCCCTTGTCCTTGTTTGGTTGTAGGGGTAGTCCACTGTTTCGATGATGAGATATTGGTTCTTGTTACGAATGAGGCTATTTTACTTTGCTTGTGATTGATGACATATTATATATATTCAGTTATGTGGCATGTTCTTTAGGTATCTTGTTACGTCCTTCTGAGAACCTGGTGAATTCTCCAGGTGTGCGCTTTTGTGACTTTTCGCATGTGTTCTAGCCAAGGCCGTGATCTTCTCCATTCCTTCGAAGATGATTGCCCTTGGTTCGTCTTGACATTTTTATCTATCATTTCTTTGTATATTTATCTCTTTTAAAATAGTTGGTAGTGGATTTGTCTCCGTCCAACTACATATGTAAATGACAAATTTTATATTTGATTTATATTATTATTCTCGTATTTGGTGGATGGAATTTAGTTGTCTTGGTTTACTGCATTTTACAGCTTATAGATACATACGAGGTTTCTATATATTGGGGTATTCTTCGTTTGTATGCAGCTGGCATGTCTACGCACCTAGTCTATTTTAGGATTGGGGTGTTATATATTTTTGTGGTGGCCCATGCAGGTCAAGTTTATCACTTCGGTTATGTCACTGTACCGATGTGAGCCTGTAAATAGGATTAGAGTCTAGAATCTCGTCCACACACTTGAAATTTTCTTCCTTGAATTCCATTTCTTACTCTCGTTTGACAGCCTTGTTATGCCTCTTGTTTGACCCCTTTCTTAACTTTTTCTTTTGTGCCTGATAGAGAGGTTAGGAAGATAATTCATACTAGTTACACATGTTATATTTCTCAATCACTCTATTAGTTGACTTTTATAAGTTGGGTAGTATACCTCGCGGCCTATCACCCCCTGTCCTTATAACCTATTACCGAGGTGTAACTGAGTAATAATGAATATATGCTAGTGTAGGAAGAGACGTTTACCTAAAATATAGAGATTTTGTAACCCATACTCCATTGGTCCACTAAGGCCTGATAGAAGAACCAGTAGGACGACTGTATACGCAAGAACACCGGATAAAACTTAGATCCTTGTGAAACTTGAATTATTTATTATTGCTTTCAACATTTTCTCTCGTACTATCACTTTGCAATATCATAAATAATATTGCTTTTTTTAGCCTAGTTTTGCAAGATTATTCTTTATCGAGCTTGTTCAGGACATATGTATACTGTGGACGCCACTAACATATTGTCTAATCAGAATCAGAGTATTACGGTCTGATCAACCATGATGCATTTGTTTCGCTCTTCATTTGATTACCCTACGTGGATTGAAATATAGGGGTATCCAGGATCTCAACCGCGACTGTATTGACAATTTCTCTTGAATTATACATTCGTCTATGAATCACGTAATTGTATTCGATGACATTTTTTTTGAACTCCTTATTGCTTTTGTCTTTCACTAATTGGAAAGACGAACGCTCGTATTTGATAGATAGATACAGAGTATCCCCTATGGACATGATAGTTGTATACACAAGTGTAGCTTCCATCAGCCAGCCATGTGACTACAACCTTGCCTCGAGTTACTTGTCCTCCCTTCGACCCTAGACCTACTATCATGATCTTCTAGTCATTGGAGTTCGAAAATGAGTAGGATCTTTTCCTTGATGTAATCACCAACCTGGGAGACTAACCATTCGCAATAATCAATTTATTGTGAGTCTCTAAATATTTTCTTGAATATTGCCTTAACTAGCAATCCTTGTGCCTTAACACAACCTTCATTCGACCAAGCCCGCAGTTTAGACATAAAAGGAATAGATAGAAACACAAGCAGTACAAGGACTATAATAAACACCCATTCCGAGATTAGGGATCCAACAGTTATTATTCTAGTTATACAATTTTATTTTTAAGATGTGACTTAGCATTAGAATATCACAATCACTAGCTTGGCCAATATCCATAGCATAATACCCTATCATATTATGATTTACTAGTTATCAACAGCAATGCATGAGCACTACACTCAATACCACTAGAATCCTTGCGACTATAGTCCTGCAAGCTTGACACAAATAGAAATTTTGACTTGGTCGTCAGAGGTCTTCATATGACGTGCTATAGAGTTCGTTGCCCTCAACGATAACACTTGTATACTATGGACGAGTGGATCATTCTATTCCATAGACTCATGTATTGTGGTATGCAATTATCACCATTATTGGAAATCAGGTTACGATCCTCGAAATTGATCATAACTACCACATCACGTTATCGATCACATTGTGACTTATTATTACCAAAGGTCAAGGTACGATTTCACGACTCAAGTATTTTTAACCTCATTATTTCTAAAACCATGTCCTAGTTACTAGAGTGAATAGATTGTAAGCCTTCTATATTTTGATTCACTAAGATTAAAATGGAATAAAGTAAATAGGTTCTCAATAGGATGGTAAATTAAAGACTCATGAACTCCCACTTTTATTTAGATTAGTTAATGTCCCCGACCGTGACTTTAATATTTGGAGCACGAGACCAGCTATTTCCTTCTAACTAATTGCACATACAAGATCTAGACGAGTCCACCTTCAAGTAGACATATCATGTCCCACTCAAACACATCTTCTTGTACTCTATTTTTATGATACGACTTTCAGGTCAAAAGGGACTAGCGATAACCCTTACCATAACACCGATGTACCTTCCGACTGCAGTAGAGATCCAATCTTGACTCAAATCTTTTGGCCCAATATATGGTTGTGATCTACTCGAAGCCCTCAATGCACATGCCACTAGTGTGCCACTCCATAGAGGCCTCTTGTTCTACTTAAACACAAAAGTCATAAAAGGCACATCTTTATGACTTATAGAACCTATTCTAACAACTCGACTGACAATTTGGCGAACCACTTGAGTTAGAACCTATTCTGGGTTACCCTAATCTGACGGGTATGGTCTCGATTGATTTTGTGGATCTTGACCAACCAATATGGATTAAACCAAATACTTATTCAATAAAAGACTGATGTCCTATCATGGAATCCATTAAACCCCAGTTAAACCCATCAATGCATATTACCATATGTGGACTATTAAACAAAACTTATGAAATAGGTCCCGACACATATTATGTGGTCCCTACCTCTTGGTCAACTAATCCTATCTCTATAGCTTTCTTAACCGTATCCCTTCGTAGTCTGTGTTATGTTAAGAAGGAATCCCTAGGCGACAAACTTGTTTCGGTTATGCATGACCAAAACCCCTCCTACTACCTTGATAAGACATGGTCAACATAGGAGCAACGATAAATAAGTAATGCCTAGCTTCCTAATAGAATTAGTGGCTACGACCGGAAGCACCACATATCCTCATACATCCTCCTGAAATTTGAAGTTCTTAAAGTCCTATTATTGTGATTCCCGTGATTAACCAAATTTCTGTAACCTTGAACTTAGTGTCCCCTATCTTGTAGAATGAGATGCCAAACTTGGATCATATTTGTAACTATTCTTCCAACTGTTTGGAAGTTGTACCTTCTTGTTACACTCCATATCCTTTTGCTCGTGCGTCTAGATAACCACGGTAAAGATTGCAACCTTGATTCCTTAAATTTTGTGCCATCAAAGAAATGTGTCTTCGTTTAAGTCGAGAATAAGATTTTTGAGGTGTATAGATACCAAGCCTCTCTAGAATGTAGGGATTTTTGAACTAGCAAATGATCGGAATATATTGGTTCTAAATGAACTAATAAGCAGTAATTATACCATCCCCTCCTATCGGTAACATATGATGACCTCCACCTTGACCTCGATATTTGGAGCACAACACCTACCAATTCATATTTTATAGCAAGGTTCTGCACTTGTCATAGTTCTCATCTCTTGGCCATGAAAGAGTTTCCCCTAAGTGCCCCAACCCTACCTCCTAGTTATCCAGGTTAGTCGGAGAGTGAAATTCCTATGAACCAATACGTTCTAGTTATATTCGAACAAGAGATTTCCAACCATCATGTTGAAGGCATGGCAGATAGGAACAATATTAGATTGTAAATCCTTCTATAGAAGTTATTGACCAAGAACACGATGGCAATATCTAGGCTCACTTAGAATTCGAGACTGTGAACAGAAGTGTCCAATATTTCCGTGCCTCTCCTTAGAAATCTCCCTTCTCAAAAAGTTTTGTGAGAACAATTTTTATGGTTAGCCAATTTCTATAAGTTGGGTAGGGCATTAAAACAAGAATACCCCTTCGTGTAGAATATGGCGTCAAATTGAATTCCTTGTATAACTATCTTCTCTAACCTTATGGAAACCAGGTGATGAATTGACCACTTATTCTCCTCTTCGGGTTTTAATATCGTTATTCTTCGATATTAAGATTATTTTTAATTTCGAGGATAAAATTTTATAAGTTGGGTAAGATGTAACACCTAAATTCTTTTGGAGTTTTTAGTCTTACTTAATGTATTTTTACACTAGTTTAAATTTATGGATTTTAAAACTGTACATTTATACTAATATTTTGGTAACAAGCTACGTTATATATATACAAAAAAATGAAAAGAATACCCTACCAAACCCTAAACCAACCCATGAGGAAGCAGAGCCACCCCACGACCCCGACCCCGAGGTGGCCACGCACTGCCAGCACCGTGGCCGCGGCGATGGCCGGACGGCGGCAGTCCGCGCGTACAATGCGCACTGCGTGGAGCAAACTGCGGCAGCAGCAAAAACAACCCTGACTTTGCGGGTATGCTACTTTCTCTACGGTTTATCGTTTTTGCGAACCGTCTTCATAGGTACATAGATAACCTAACTGAGTTCGATTCCCTTCAATTAGTTTATTTCTGGTAAAATTAATTTCAAAATAAAGAAAAATCCAATTTCAAAACATAGAAAAATCCCGATACGACGTGTCCCGCCAAACCAGGCGACTTAGTCGCGAACCGAAAGCATCAAAATGTGTGTATCGACTTCGCGGACGTGTGGACTTTGACGGAATTCAAATTGGTTGCGTGTGCTCGACGAATTTGATACGTATCCGACAAAATTTACCGTATTGACCTCTCTGCAAATTCTCCAATTACTTTGTGCACGTTCGTCGAATCAAAATGAAACTTGCGCCAGCAGGACCGTATCATTTTTTGGTCCTTTATGCCAAGTTTGGTCCAATTTTGAGAAGGTCGACTGAAATACCTATTTGGCAGGCCCGTGACCCGCTCAAACTGGCAATTTTGTGCACGACTCACCGGAATCCAACTTTGGACATATGGTTGGGTTTGAATCCTAAAACTGGACCCGTAGACATATAGTTTGACAACTTTAGAGACCATAGATTCTGGCACGCGTTTCGGTGAGAAACGGGTCCAACGGCGGACATCGTTTTGACCCAAAATTACAATTTTGCCCCTATTCTAGAATTGGAATTTTGGACAGGCATTTCCTAGACATATCTTTTATTCCAAACATGTTCTTGGTATTTATTTCAGCATCCGAGGACGTATGCGGGATTTGGCTTTCGTCGCTTCACTATTCTGACGGTTCGAGTTATCATACATCGCCCTTTTTGCACACAACCTCAGGTAAGATACCTTGCCATATTTACTGCTTATAATTAGTCTGCATTTTGTTATAGCATATCATTGTTTACTTATTTTCAGTTCTTGTAGCTGTACCATTATTACCGTTCCTAATTTATTGCCTACTTAGTGATATTATCTCTACTTTACTTATTATCCTTTGATTGCATATGAACCTAGAGTTAAGGGACTACCATTTGTAGTGTATTGTATAACCTTGACACAGTTGTACCACGAGTTATGTGTGAGTTAAGTAGCATGTAGAGGCATTTGCGTGATGGATGATCACCTATGCGCATGCGTTAGGGCTAACTGCTAATAGAGCATGTTAGGAGACTTGGTAGTTAGTAGAGGTATAGGAGTCATGGATGTGACTCTACTAGGCATTGGGTGGGATGAACAGTTCTTTAACATATGGGCCACGTATGCACTTTTCTATTATTGCCGGTTATCTCCGCTGGAGATACGGTCCTGGATCCTGATACCTGATTTCCTGCTGGCCTCTGACATTCAATGAATGTCATGCTTTGAGGTCCCTGGTATCCTGGTGGGACCATACCTGAGTTTCCTGCCCCTGTAGCCAGAGTGCCCATGCGTTGAAGGTTTTGTTCTTAACTGCACGAACATAGTAGAATGGTTAGGTAACCTTAGTCAATGGCATGTCACCCCCCACTAGTAGCTTAGGACAATATCGCATCGCATAATAGTGTTCTACCCCTTGTCCTTGTTTGGTTGTAGGGGTAGTCCACTGTTTCGATGATGAGATATTGGATCTTGTTACGAATGAGGCAATTTTACTTTACTTGTGATTGATGACATATTATATATATATTCAGCTATGTGGCATGTTCTTTATGTATCTTGTTACGTCCCTCTGAGGACCTGATAAATTCTCCAGGTATGTTCTTTTGTGAATTTTTGCAGGTGTTCTAGCCAAGGCCGTGATCTTCTCCATTCCTTCGAAGATGATTACCCTTGGTTCGTCTTGTCATTTGTATCTATCATTTCCTTGTATACTTCTCTCTTTTATAATAGTTGGTAGTGGATTTGTCTCCGCCCAACTACATGTGTAAATGACAAATTTCATAGTTGATTTATATTATTATTCTCGTATTTGGTGGATAGGATTTAGTTGTCCTGGTTTACTGCATTTTACAGCTTATGGATACATACGAGATTTCTATATATTGGGATATTCTTCGTATGTATGCAGCTGGCATGTCTACGTACCTAGTCCTAAGTATTTTGGGATTGGGGCGTTACAAATATAATACCTATGTTAATCATGAGACAATCATTCAGGCACGGCCAATCAAGTCCTACGGCTTGCTATCATTAGTTAACTATGGTTATCACAAGCTTAGTTATTAACAAGATGTAATGAGATGTTTCTGCAGTCACAACCTCTACAGACTATCCAGGTTATCCAGGCGAGATTACAAGAGTTATCAAGAATCAAGAGAATTATTAAGTGACTTAGAGTGCACCATATGATAGTGTGCTAGAAATGTGCCCTACTTGTCGGTAGGCTACTAGTCCACTGGTGTGGCCGGGCTAACGAGATCACTGGTAATTGGGAAAACCTTTATATGTACTACTTGATTATTCTAGTTGTTAACCTAGTCAGATTCAGTACGAATCCCTAATTGTGGTAAACAAGAATCCATGTCCTAGATATGATACAAGAATGGACATGTAGCATTATATAGGCACAATCAAGAAAATCAACCACGGTGTCAAGACAAGAGTTACACTAGCAAGACAGAAATAGTTGTCGCAACAGTAATCAAGATTATACATGTCGTGTCAGGTTTGCTTGTTATATCAAGAGTACTTGTCAAGAGTACGCCTCGACGGACCACTATCACGAATATCAAGACAGATTTATGTTATCATGTCCAAGTCAAGTCAAGTTCAATACTAGCAAGTCGTAAACACGCTCAAATGCTATCGTACTCAATATTAACAAGTTATCATACTGGGTAGCCGCAAGCCAAGCCAAGTACAAGATGCATGCATGGTCAAGACATTACACTAAGAACTATATGAACAAGCATGGAGATATAGGACAAGGGGTATCATGGCAAGAATGGTGTTGGGCCAAATGATGCTGTGTGGTACACGGCTAAAAGAGCTAGTAGCACGCGGCAAGTGGCGCTAGGCCAAGTGGCGCATGACCGAAGCGTGTGGCGCTAGGTGGCGCTCGGCCAGAAGCGCGGGGTGGCAAGTGGCACTATGTCAAGTGGCACCAGGGATAGCATGGCACCAGGTGGGGCACGCTCGCTAAGATGGCGAGGTGCCAAGGGGCGCGCGCAACCGAGATGGTACGACGCTAAGAAGCGTGCACAACCGAGATGGCACGGTGCTAAGGAGCGTGTGCAATCGAGATGGCACGACGCTAAGGAGCACACGCAATCGAGATGGTGCGATGCTAAAAAGCGCGCGCAACCGAGATGGTACGACACTAAGGAGCGCGCGCAACCGAGATGGCACAGCGCTAAGGAGTGTACGCAAACGAGATGGCATAGTGCTAATGAGCGCGCGCACACACTGTTCATCTTTTCCAACTAGCACTAGAAGCTTGGTTGAACCCATGAACTCCAAAGGCCGTAACTCTCTCAAAATAAGTCAAAATCAAGACTTCTAAGGGTCCAAATTGTGTAGAATTGAATTTTCCACAACATAGAACCATTAAATCTCGAAAATAACAAGATTTAAAAGATCAAAACCAAGAAAAACTGAGAAAAATATAAACTTATATCTACAAAAATCCATCCATTAAAACCAAAAATGCTAAGTCTTAAAGAAGCTTAGAATCATACAAGGAAGAGAATGGAACAATAAGACTTGACATCCATCATGAAGCAAGTTGCACTTGCCTAGGGCTTCTATGTAGGTGGAGAGGAGTAAATGATGAAGAAGAAGAAAATAAAAAATGATAAGTAATGGAGGAGAGAGAGAGAGAGAGGAGTTGACTTATATATCAACCTCTCCATCTCAATCCAAACCAAACCAAACCAACTAAAGCCAAGCCAAGCCGAAACAAAATAAACCAAGCCAAAGTTAAGCAAGGCAAGTCAAAACATGGGTTATATGACAATGTCAAAAATTCGTACACGTATACTGGAAATACGTGTAACGGAAAATGGAAGTGACAATTTTGTATTGTCTTGTCATTTTTAACTTAACGGGCTGTCTTTGAGCCATAGTCGATTACCGACTAGGTTGGCGACGGCATTCGTACAGCATGGATAGTGAGCCCTATTGTACGTCCACGTCATACCTGTCACTAATCATTCTTGTCTTCTTTTATGCCTTTCTTTTCTTTCATTCATTCAATTATTCGATCATTCATTCATACATTCATTCACTTACTCACTCGTTCATTCATTCATTTATTATGCCGTACCCTATACGGGAACCGCCATGGCGACCTAACGGTCCTGAATCCTTTCGATATTTCTATTACTTTGCTCGAAATGACTATTTGATAGTCTTCCTGCCTTATTTCAGTAAACCATTTATTGTTTAGTGCTTCAAGTTGTAGTACGTTCTAAGTGAAAAGCAATTTTCATGCATTTATTGAGTACATAAGGAAATCTAACCGATTGTAAGCTGTGCCTTGGCATGAGCGTAGAGTGTGGTGCAAGGGTTCAAGTAACATTCTAAGTTTATTTCCATGTTCTATGCAAGCATACAAGATAGGATTATTCCCTTAGCTAGGTGCATTCAGTTCTTTTATTAGCATACAGGGGTTATCGCCTAGCGATCTAGCAGTATTATCCAAGTTCTTATGTATCTAGGTTAAGCAAAGACAGTTTTATCAGAGCTACCCACCTTAGCGATGATCGCATCGGCCGAGAGAGACTTCGAGCGTGTCTTTGAAAGTCTAAGTCTGGATTCTTCTGAAGGGCCAAGTCCATTGTCTTTGCCTTAAGCGAGTCATTTTGTCGAGCAAGATAGGGTTCGAGTCGTTGTACTTGCATCGTTTAATTCAGTATTTCGCTAGGACAGAGCGGGTTATTACATAATATATTACTCAGAATAAGTCTAGTCCTCGAGACTTCCTGGGTACAAGTCATCCTACGATTTCTTAATCCATACCATGTGCGCATCTTAGGCAATTCCTATCGAACGACTATATCATTTGATGGCATCGAACTACGTTCAAGTACCATTCTAAATTTCGTGTTGCATGCACTTTGGCCAATTTCATTGAATTACTTTACTACTTCTTCGTGTTGATGGTACTCACTCAATCATTGTGTTTCTATGACTTGGTTGCATATTTTGCCCTGGTACGGGAATATAACGGTCACATAAGGTACATTCTATTTTATCAGACATGAGGATCTTAGGCTGAGGCTAACTCACTCATCCATGCGCATCTCAATATACCCATTTGTAGCCGCATTTGTGTTCATCATATCACTGAATCTAGATCGTGCATATATTCAAGGCATCTCCGAATATATATATCTCAACCATGCTTAGCGATAGCGAGGTCGGACAAGCTACTCGTGATAGTTTTGAATTACTGGTCATTTTTTACTTACTCGATTTAAAATCGAACTCCAGTTCATTTTACTATCGTCCATTTTGATCATTGAGATGACACAATTCATTTCTTAAGCATTTTTGTCTTATGAAATTAATATAACACTGCTAACGGAGTCGACCAAAATCTAAATAATTCAAGTTCGATTCAAGACCAAGTATTGCACTACCATCAAGTACGTCTTTCAAGCCATTTCAAGCAATAATTTCAATTCATTATCCCCACTTTACTTGTGCATCACCTATTCCACCCTCACTTCGTTAGGGCCTGATATTAATGTCGTTAACACACACTCCAAGTTCTACATCCTAAGTCTAAGTCTCGTTTCTCCAGATCTATCATCCGTCCGAACGATATTCTAAAGTCAATCACACAGGTTCAATCACTCAGCGTAGTGTTGTCCACCTATCTGCTAGGTCAGCTCACAAGGTCATAGTTACAACTCAAGTTCGTAGTTTACCGTATAAACTTGTTGCACGATGCTCGCCCCAATCCTAAGATCAAACCATTAATCATTCATACGGGATATTCTACCCAAGATTGCTTCACTCAAAATTTTAAACATCGAACAGTGATCATTCTATTCATATTAAGACGTTCATCGTATGTGGTCTGCGTTCGTTCAGCAAAACCACCCTACGATAAGCTCTTGCTCAACCAAATCCTTGATATATCAATATCGCACATCCGAACTAGCAATTCACATAGTCTCTCTCTTCAAACATTTTTGACATAATCTACCTATCCTTCCTATCCAATTCATGTATTCAATCACAAGGTCGTCTAGCACAATAATATGTCACACTCCAATCTCACGCAAGTCTGATCATCCACGGTGGACATAAACTCACCATGCTAACGCTCCCACAGGATAATCGTCCTCATCAAGGCGTAACTCTTGCGTTGAGTCTAGACTAATTCATTCTCGATACGCAGATTGGGTTTACTCAATCCTCAAGTTTACTTAATTGTCAAGTTACAAGTCCGAAAAAGTCCTCGAATTCACCTTCGCATCAAACCATAAGTCAAAGCAATCCAAATTGCCATGTCTTGATCTTCCGAGTTCAATCACTTCCGCTGGACATGAATTACCATGTCAGCTCTCACGCAGAATGATCGTCCCAAATTTAACGTGATGCATGTACGAGGCTGGAGTTGTGCTTGCACAAGACAAGATCGTCAACATTGTGGTTATCAACTAACAATCAAGACACTTTTCTTTCATCCAAACATTCATTTCTATCAAAATTCCAAGCATATCATCCATGGAAACAATAATATTTTATACAATCATCATTCTTCGAATCATAGTACACCCGAGTTATCGTACATTGATCTTTGATACGTCTCAATTCCATCGATGATGTAAATACCTTGACGATCTTCCTTTGCAACGAAATCTGAGTCGTGCAACATAATTCCTCAATTTGCATCGTTCTATGCTAACTCAAGTCATTGAGCAACATCTATTCTAAATCCTTAGTCATTTTCGTATCTTCAAACCAATATTTTCATGCACGCTATCTTCCAATCATACTATTTTTGTTCTCATCTATGAGTATTGCACATCCACTCAAGTTTTAACTCATTCGACTATATCCGATTTTGCACGTACAATCCACCAAGTTTCCTCGACCAAAACATCATTTGTTTTATCATTCTTGAATCCTTATTCAATACCGTCTTCTAGTTTGCACTATACATCCATCGAGTATCCGAACGACATCTCGTTCGAGGCCCTCAAAATCACGACCAACTAAGCGTTACTCATTCTAAGGCTTTGTGCGAGATCACACCGCTTTATGACATGCTCTTTGCTATCCTTAAATCCTCAATTTTGTTCGATCAATTTCCAAGACGATCAATACACCACTCATGGTTCAATTTATTCAATTCAATCTTCAATCACGTTCGCATCATTTGCTCATACATTTCTTCGATTTATTCCCAAAAATTACAGCACGTTCCCTGCGTCGTCTTAATAGTCTAAGTCTCGTATATCTCTATTGATAGTCCATTACGTAAATTAAAATTTTGATTCACACTCCTCGACAAATTAGCCTTCGAACTATTATTCAAAACCTAAATACTATTCTCGGTATTTACTTAGTGATGATCCAATAGCATCTCTATCGATATAGACTCTAAGTCTAACTTATTCTCGTCCGAGCGATATTCAATATCTCTCGCAAGCTCACTCGCACTAGAAAGTTTAGGTATGCGATACTCGGCACAACTTAGCCAAAAGGCTGTGTGCATAGCCGTCCCGTTCGGACTATACTTTGGTCTTGTACATTCGTTCGCTAGTATTAGTGTAAGGTTATTCAGTCATGCACACCATTTGCTTTCTCATAGCATGGGTTCCTTTCAACTCAAGTCCGACAAAGTTTGGCACAAAGGCCTTCACATATAGATTCTGTTTATTTGAATACTTGTACGAGCTTTTGAAAATATTAGACTTATTATATGGATCATCCCAAGGCACAACAAGAGATATAGATTACACTGCTTTTACTTCCAAACGAGCTTTCAAAATTGAGAGAATCGATATGAAATCCAAGGACATAAAGCCGTGCGCTGATACCAATCTGTTACACCCCGGTCCCAGAGGACCGATCGTCCTAGCTAAGGCATGATGCCACGTGAGGCTAGGTTGCGCTCACGCATGGCTAGGTTCTCAAATAGCCAATTGAAGGCCAGGCCACAGAGTCGCAGTGTGTCCCCATATGCAGCATAAAGTAAATGAACACAAGTAGACACAAAATCAAGCTCTTTATTGGTATTCAAGAAGTATTACTATAGGCGCTAGGCCGAGATTTCAAATCGCTCAAGCTCTCTCTGTCGAAACATAAAAGGCATGCCAAATGGCTTCCAATGGATGATACATAGCGATGTTCCAACACATTATGTCCTGTATACGGTGATTCAGCTCTTTTACAACCTTTCAAGGCTTCAGAGTTGGCTCCACGTCTTAGCACACACGCGGGAAGACTCTGTACCTGACGAGGTTCTCCTGTCCCCTACAGGCAGACTAAGTAGTTATCAGTACATTATTATGCACTGGTGGGGAGGCTAGCTCGCCCAACTAGCTATCATTCCCAAATATGTTCGATTTAATTTTGTACACCATCTATCAGTTGTTGTCTTTCTAATATTGCCTTAGGATCATTTTTATGACATATAATATAAAGCCTATCCCGTGTTACCGATATCAAGTGTCGCATATGAATAGCATTCGCAAATGACCATACTTACCATACGATCTTCCTTCTCCAAGATAAACCAAATTAGCCAATATATTATATAAAAGGATTCAACGGAATTATATAAACATTTACGAGCGTCATGGGCGTGTTTTAATCACAGTTGAACAAAGTACTCATGTTTTGTCAAGATATTTTATTCTCAAGTTTGGTTCAGACAAGTTTTATTCAGTTACTCCATTGTTCAGATTTATCAGATTACTTGTTTCAATGTAAGGTCTCGCACGCAGATTGCCACAATCGAGCCAACTTAATCTATATGCACCGGTTGCTGGCACCACAAGCCATTTGGACTATTCATCTTGGTATCATGGTTTCCTATCAGCCGATGATGGCTAGTATACCCTGATAGGCCACGCAATACCCGACTTATACCTTTTTGGTGCCCGAGCCTACACCGAAGCCGCTCGTAAGCCATGATTCCGCCTAGGCTGGCATGATGTTACTGATCCTTCCCTGGAATCCTTGCTCACTTCTTTTCCTCGTACATATGAGTGTACACGACCATTTTGTATTGTCTTATCATTTTTAACTTAACAGACTATCTTTGAGCTATGGGCTGTTTTTAAGCCATAGTCGATTACCTACTAGGTTGGTGGCGGCATCCGTACAACAAGGGTATCGAGCCCCATTGCACATCCTTGTCATATCTGTCGCTAATCATTCTTATCTTCTTTTATGCCTTTCTTTTCTTTCCTCCATTCACTTATTTGATCGTTCATTCATACATTCATTCACTTATTCACTTATTCATTCGTTCATTCATTCATTCCTTATGCAGCACTCTGTATGGGAACCGCTTTAGTGACCCAACGGTCCGAAGCCTTTCGTTATTTCTATTACTCTACTCGAAACGACTATTTGATAGTCTTCCTGCTTCATTTCAATGAACTATTTATTGTTTAATGCTTCACGTTGTAGTACATTCTAAGTGACAAGAAATTCATGCATTTATTGAGCACGTAAGGAAATATAACCGATTGTAAGTTGTGCCTTGGCATGAGCATGGAGTTTGGTACAAGGGTTCAAGTAATATTTTGAGTTTATTTTCATGTTCTATGCAAGCATACAAGATGGGATTATTCTCTTAGCTAGGTGCATTCATTTCTTTTATTAGCATGAAGGGGTTATCGCCTAGCGATCTAGCAGTATTGCACAAGTTATTATGTGTCTAGGCGAAGCAACGATAGGTTCATCGGAGCCACCCACCTTAGCAATGATCGCATCGGCCGAGTGAGACTTCGAGCGTGTCTTGGAAAGTCTAAGTCTAGATTCTTCTGAAGGGCCAAGTCCATTGCCTTTACCTTAAGCGCAGCGGGTCATTACAGTTTTACTTTTAGATGTTAATTTTTTTTGTTTAAAATCAGTTCCAAATTAGAGAAAAACTCTACTTTTAAAACATAAAAAACCTTATAGGGAGTCCGTCTCGATAATTCGGGTGACTTGGTCGCAAACCACTTGTATCGAAAGGTACGTATGGACTTCGTGCACGTATAGAATTTGACAGAAGTCGAATTGGTTGCGTGTGCATGATAAATTCGATATGTATTCATCAAAATTTCCCTCGATGATTTTCCAATTTAGCTTAATAACTTTGTGCCGATCGTCACCTCGAGCTGAAACTTGCTGGACTCGTATAGTTTTTCTTGTCTTGTGTGCTAAGTTTGGTCTGATTATGAGAAGGTCAAACAGAACGCTATTTTGGCGGGCCCACGACCCGATCCAATAGGCGAATTTGTGTATGGCCCACCGAAATCCAACTTTGGGCATACAGTTGGGTTGGCATTATCAAACCAGACCCGTAGACATATAGTTTGATGACTTTAGAGATAGTAGATACTGGCACACTTTTCGATACAAAGTGGATCCAACGACGGACATTATTTTGACAAAAAATTATAATTTTGCCCCCGAATCCAGAATTGGACTTTTGGATAGGCATTTTTACATTTTTTTGTACCAAAAATGTTCATGATGTTTATTTCAGCATCCGAGGGCGTTTGCGGGATTTGACTTTTCATTGCTATTGATTCTGACGATCTGAGTGACTGGACTTTCTATTCTCTGCGCACACCTCAATGCAAGATACCTTGCTATATTTACTATTCAGTATAATTATTTTTAGCATTTATTTTGTTTCATATTTGTTTTACTTGACATTTATTATAAAACTGCACATCCAAGTCATACTTGGGTGCAAACGACTGTGTTAGTCGTTTTCAGTTGCTTTATTTATTTAATGCAAATTAACCTAGTTTTAGCAGGCTACCTTATTATTATGGAATATCATTATATCTCCATTGACTATGTTACATGTGTCCCATAAATTAGGATTCTCATATAGGACATGATCTTGCGTATTCGATTTACCATCGATACGTATATGATATGTGACAGTTAGAACGTAACTGTTATGACTAGGGTGTTAGAGACTCATACAATTACAAACTGGACAAGTCATAAATACGACTTGGTCAGTGACATTCGGGAGGGAGATCACAGTTAGATGTATGGGCTACCCAATCCAAAGTCGCAATAACTGCGTACTACGGTATTCGTGTCACGGCGGTAACTAGACTCAAGCTATGTGGACTGAAGGGTCACGTGGGCCGCTAGCCTCAAATATTGGTACTTGACGTGTGTATTATGAGTTGTGAGCTAGTCATGGGAAAGTCAGCCTTTTCCTGCCCATACATCAAGATGTCGTCTAAATTGTACGTAGATGGTTAGGGATACCCTTTGTATGTCTATTGCCATGTCAATCCTTTGCACAATTATCTATCTATTACTATAATTTATATAGCATGTTTATATGTATCTTGTTATGTTTCTCTGAGGACTTGATGATTTCTCTAGATATGTTTCTCCAGGTGTGTATTTCCTGTCTTTTTATAGGAGTCCTAGCCAAGATTGTGGTCTTCTCGATCCTATCGAAGATGACTTATTCTTGGATCGTTCTTTGCTATTTTTGACACATTCTTTTAATTGTCATGTATTACTTCTCATTTAAAATAGTTGGTAGTGAATTTATTTCTGCCCAACAAAAATGTAAAATGACAATTGATAGTTGACTTATAATATTTGTAATCTTTCATTTGTGGATGAGATTATTCGGCTATGATTATTCTGTATTTCAGCTTACGTATATTTATTATACGACTGGCATATCTACGTATCTAGTCCTACGTATTTTGGAACTGGAGCGTTACATATTATTGTGGTGGTCCATGCAGGTCTACGAATAAATTGTTTGGTTACATGACTGTAACAAGCAAGCCTGCATATAGGATTAGAGTCTAGGATCTCATCCACATACCTTGATTCCATTTCGAACTCTCATTTGACTGCCTTGAATTGTATCATGCTTGATTCCTTTCTACCACGAATCTTGTTTCTCGTGCTTAATGGAGGTTAGGGAGGTAACCCATACTAAATATATATGCTCCATTATTCCAATACACTGTTAGTTGAATTCTTGTAAGTTGGGTAGTATGCCTCCTATCCTAGCATCTCGTTGTCTTTATGACCTATTAACGAGGTAATTGAATGACACTAGTAGGTTTACCTAGACTATAGAGTTCAGAGGTCCCTAACCTATTTGGTCGACCAAGGCCTTAGACAAAAAGATAGTAGGACAACTGTAGAGGCACAAACACCGAACACGACTTAGATTCTCAAGGAACTAGAACTATTTATACTTCCTTTCATCACAATCTCACATACTTATATTTTTGGATTATCTTGACTGATGCTGCTATTATATCCTAGTTTTGTAAGCTTCCTCTTTGTTAAGCTTGTTCAGGACTTATGTTTATTTGTCACGACCCGATCCCAATTTCTTGGGTCGAACCGGATCATGCCCAGCCTGCACCGTTGTTGAGACGGCGGCAGTAAGCTGTATCTCCGTTTGCAGGTAACATCAACAACATAATAAAATTGCCACAACTTTTATTCGATTAATAAAAACTTTTACAATAGAAAAATTTCTTACAATTGAAAATTTATACAATTATCATGAAGAACAACTCAAGCAACTAGCTCCTTAGCCTCAGATCCTCGTGGAACAGGCAATCCTCAGTGTAACCTAAAAATGTTGGTCTCCAGTCAGGAGGGAGCAAAGTACAATTATGAAAATCTACAATTCAACTAATAATTAATAATTTGCAATTATAAACAATTTAGAAATGCAATATTTTCCAACAGTTCTACAATTGAAAACATGTGATTTGAGTAAGTAACGACTGTGACCGGTTTGGGATGATTCACTGATATGATCCGGCCTATCCCCGTGTGTGAGAGGGGTAAGCTCGTACAATCCTATTACTAAAAGTTTTAGGGTATTGGTCATAGACGCTACACTACTCCCCCAATATCCCGAGTCAATTAGATTCAATGAGGCAATGAGACAATAACAATCAATACTCTAGGAGAGAGTTCCGTGTAGAATTGTGGTTTAAGCATGCAAGATTACTATTACTAATTAAATTGCAAACAATCACAACTGTACTTGCCTTGAATTTCAATTGGTCGAGATTTGTACTTCGGGATTTGAAAGGTCACGTTCTTCCTTGAAATCCTACAATCCGGGGAACTTTATCTCAGAAATACAAATACCAGAAAAATCTAGTTGCAATCTCTATTTGTCTTTCCTAGTCTATTTTAGTTATTAGCTAACTAACACAACATCACAACGTTTACTAGTGAGTTGTACTTTTGGAAATTCCATTTTATTTTGCTTTTTCAGGAAAACTTGTAATTATCTTTTAATTTATTAAACTTTGTATTTTGTACATAAATTATTATTTATTTTAAAAAGTGAGAAAAATCATAATTTATCAATTAACTACTAATAATCAACTATTTACGTTACACTACAATACCCAGAAAAGAAAATAGAAATAAGTCCTAAATTATTACATTTTCACAGCACGCATAAGTAATTGGGCTTATGCCCTTACAAACCAATTTACACGAATTTAAATAAGACAAAATGGTTAGTCTTAAAATTAAATATTAATAATTCTTCAAAATTCCCAATTTTAAATTATAGAAAAAACTGTGAGTCTCAGACTCTGGTCCATTCTTCACGTTTAGCTATTCTGCCTCAACATCCGGTCGAACCGGTGCGTTTGCATTTCGCTGGGGCCCAGTGACCGTTAAGGTCGTCGCCCAAAATGTTATAAAATAATATTTAACTCGAAAAATCATTTTGAAAATCATTTAATAAAATTCCCGAAAATTTCGGCAGCATTCCCTCTGTTTTCGGGATAACCCAAAACTGGGAAACGCGTCCGATATCTACAAATAGCTCCATAAACTCCCTTTTTAATATATATATTTCCTCAAAATAATATTTTTTTCCAAATCAAAACTAGCATACTAACTCACATTCCAGCATTGACATATAACCCAAAAGAATTTTCAACAGAAACAAGAGTTAAAACTAATTTTCCAACTTCACCAAAATACTAACAGAACATCTCCAGCACCAAAGAAAACATCAATCCAAAGAAATTAACCAACAGCAATCAAGGCATAGCATATATATATAAAAAAGAAACTTTCCGAAATCAATCTCGGAAATCCCGAGATCGAAAGGAAATGTAAATCCCAGAATTTCTAATCATTCTCCAGAGCTCCTTCCGAAGGACCCTCGGAAATCCCGACATCCCGAAGAAAATTCGGAATAAAAAAAATAGTAACGTAATTGTTACGTTACTGGAAATCCCAGATTCCTAATGGAATTGGGTGGACCAGTATCATCATAGACAAAAAGAAATGAAGTTCCAGAATTATACCCAAAACCGAAATCGAAAGAAAATCCCGAATTGAATCTCGGAAGTCGAACGGCACAACAGTCAGCGCTGGACACGGACAGAGGCAAGCGAGGTCGACGGGCGAAGGCCACGCAGGCGTACGCCGGCGGTGGACGGCGGCGGGGGTCGCCGGTCGGGCGCGGTCGGCCGCGGGGGTTGGGGGTGCGCCGGGTAGCGGCTCGGGTCGCGCTGGAAGGAGGCGCCGGCCTCGGGTTGCTCGGCCAGGGGTTCGGCGGGTGGTGCTTGGCCGGAAATGGGTGGTCGCCGGAGGTCTAGGGATTTAAAATAATTTGGGGAAGAAGAGGTGTGGGGGAAAAGGATGATGGTGGTAGGGGTTTTTATAGGAGAAAAGGATTTGGGGGTTACCGGAGAGGGAGGTGGAAGACCATCCCAGCCTTGATGGCCGACGGCGGGGAGGTGAAGAGGTCGACGGGTTTGGATCGGGAAACAAACCGATGAGTTTCGGTTTTGAAGAAGAACAAGCAACAGCAAACACCAATCTTAATAAATGGAAAGACTAATGAATGAGCTCATTCATTCCCTGACAAAAGCAAAGTTAGCAACCATGAGTCAAAGGGTTAATGGGTTGTGACCCATTAAATGGGTTTACGGGCTAATTATTCACCTAATGAGTTTGGGCCAAAGGTGTTTGGGTCTAAAATGGCTAAGGCTTTAAGAATAAGTTTTGGGCCAAAAATCAATAGTAAAATAATTTTCTTTTTTTTTTAAAATATAATCAATATTTGAAAATTCTAAAAATTTGTTTTAAAAAAATAATTTAAGTTGCATTATGATTTAGGATCGGGTCTGGCCAAACAAGCAAAAATTCCATGTTAATTATTTTGAAAAATAATAATTAATATCTACACTAACAATTCACAATTTAAAAATGATAACATTATTCTAACAAATAAAAATTAACATAAAAAATAAAATTACGGGTTTCACATTATTAGTGACGCCCACTAACATATTGACTAATTAGAATCAGTGTATTATAGTCTAATCAACCTTAATGCACTTGGTTTGCTCTTCATATGATTATTCCACGTGGATTGAGATATAGATGACAAATAAACTTGCCCTCTAGGATCTTATCCGCAAATGCCTTGACAACTCTCTTGGAATTATTCAATCACCTTTGGAACTCCGTATTTGTATTCGATACTATCTCCCTTGAACTCTTTATTGTTTTTCGACTTTACCTATTTCCTAAAAACAAATGCTCGGGCTTGAGGAAGATAAACCCATAATGTCTCCCTTAGTTTGCTATACCACATATGGCCATGAGAGCTTTATATACACAAAGTATAGTTATCCATCAACCGAGCCATGAGACTACATCCTATGCATCCTGATTGGCTTCGAGTCATTCTTTGAAATATTTTGACAAATTTCTTGTTTTGCTTGGTCATAACCTTGAATGATATGAGTTGAGCAACCTATCACGCCCAGCTCCCGTAGGAGCAAATGCCCTCGCTAAGTCGTGATGCTGTACGAGCCTAGATTGCGCTTGTGTAAGACAGTTTCATAACGGACGATTACAGCGGCTGCGACGGGGTCGTCGTACAGAAGTCCCAAGTAGAAATATTGAACATGCAACAAAAATTTAGAAACAAAACACAAGTTATTCAAAAGTGCTCTTTATTAATATTGAATAATAAGATTACAATGGGGCGCAAGGCCGTGATTACAAGTCTCTCAAGCTCATTTTTCTCTCATTTTATAAGTTACTCTGCTCTCTCTCATCGCTCGATACAATGCTTGAGCCAGCGAATGCTTCGGAAGGCAATGTCCATACATTATGTCCCGTATAAGTATTGACTCCATGGGGTCGCACGCTTCGAATCGCCAAGGAACTCTATGCCTCGACGTATCCAAGCGAGCTCTACGCCACGAGCTTCTACCTGTGCCTGTACATAAAAACTGTGTGGGTGTCAGTACTCAACTATACTGGTGGAGTGAGCTCCTCGCCCACCCATACAAAACCGTCACGTTCATTTACTTTGTGCAACTTAATCACTTTTTTATTATCTTTCTAGTCTTCCCTTAGGATCAATTTTAGGACAAATACGTCTTGGCCTATATTTGGCAACGCAAAGACATGTTCATGATATACTTTATTTGTGGCTTCAGTACATATTCGAGGCAATGACTCACCGAGTAGAAACTTATGCAACTCGGCCGTGCCAAGACCTTTACTTGTCTTATGTGCCTCTAGACCATTATCGTGCCAATAACGTCAAGGGCATGACTCATACTGTTTGTGCCACTAGACTTGATTGTGCCTTAAGATCGAGGCCGTGCCTCCCAGGGATCAACCAGATTTAACCAACTTGCCTTACGGTCCTTCCTAACTTAACTCGAGATGACGCCACATTTATGTCGAAGCACGTGCCCTTGCTATAGACAACTCTTAGGCTCCATAATGGTGCTGCAACTGTGCACACCCTAACTCGTGTCGATTTAAGGTTAGGACTTACTATAAGCATAACTTGTTAAACCAACTCGTAACTTGCTAGTACTTGACGAACTCCAAAGGCATACATGCGGATAGCCGCTCTTATGCCAACACATCTATATGAGTGGTCACTAGCAATGTCAAGCTATCTTGGATCTTTACATACAGTGACTATCCACTTGCGAGGTACTAGCTCCCACCGAATGACCCGCAGCCTATATTGTAACGGTTCATTTCAATCAAGTCGTACCATCGATGAAGGTCGTACAATATCTGTAATTCCTCCTAGGCCGACACGAACCCGGCGTCCCGGGATCGTTCGAGGAATTTACCCTTGCGTGCAAGTTGTCCAATGACCATGCAAGACTCAACTCGATCTACCAAGTCCTTCCTTAGTCATTAACATGCTTTCCAACTTTCTATCGAGACTCCCAAGTAGCAGGACCGATCTCGGCGACAACCAGTTGCGTGGACTTCCTTATCGAGACTTCCAAGTAGCGGGACCGATCTCATACACTTCCTTACCGAGACTTTCCAAGACTCCCAAGTAGCAAAATCGATCTTATGTACTTCCTTATCGAGACTCCCAAGTAGCGGGACCGATCTCGTGTGCATCCTTATCGAGACTCCCAAGTAGCGGGACCGATCTTGCGTGCTTCCTTTGTCTGTGGCATGCTCTTCTAAACCAACCATGGCTCGTACCTTAGACAGACCTTGTTCTCTAGGCGATGCTATCGCTCCAGTCACATACTTATATGAAGAGCCTTGTTCTCGTGGGACTATGTTGTTTTCTATAAATAAATTCTTTTATTTATTGTGTATCTGGGAAAATTACAACTGTGGGAATCTGATCTAGAAGACGATCACTTTATCCCTTGGACTATGCGAAGAAGAAAAGCTCTCAAAATTTTGACAGTATATAACTATGTATCTCTATAATGAATGGGAAAAAGAACTCTATTTATAGAGTCAAAAATAATAACTGAAAAGATAACTGTCTTCACAGCCTGTGCTTAGTTGAAAATTACGCAGGATTTAACATACGCAAGGTTGTGAGCAGTTACTGGACGTGGCCTGTAACTGTTGGACACATGGCAATCATGCATGAATCGTGTGCAAGTTACAGGACACGCAGGCGAGAGATCAGTGGCATGGCTGCCATGTACTCCAATTTGATGAAATCCACGCAGACTTGTTGAAGACGAAATCCACGCAGACTCGGGGTAGAAAGCTTCAAAATCCACGCAAACTTGGGGCAAGAAGCTTCAGAATCCACGCAGACTTGGTGAAGACGAAATCCACGCAGACTCGGGGTAGAAAGCTTCAAAATCCACGCAAACTTGGGGCAAGAAGCTTCAGAATCTACGCAGACTTTGATGAAGAAAACTTCAGAATCCACGCAGACTTGAGGAAGAAAACTTCAGAATACACGCAGATTTGGGATAAAAACTGCCAGCTGTCTTGATTCAGCGTGCCTCGACTGACACAAAATCTCTGGTAGTGATTGCTTTTGTCAGTCACATTAAATGACAAGAAGCTCTTTTGGTACGCCAACTTGACGAAGGTTGAGTCTTGCTGAAGAAGATTTCGAAAATCACGCAATAGACGGCTGTGATCTCTCGAATTCTGTGCATACGTGGCATACGAAGAGACATTCTTCGACTGTTGTGCTGTCAGTCATAATTACTCAAATGATGAGCTGTCTCCCCAGGCGTGATTTGTAAATATTGTCTGGATCAACTGAGCGTGACTTTTGACTCTGTCCTGATCAACTCAGCGTGACTGTCATTTTTAAAGGCCTACAAGACCCCCTTCAAAGTTTTCGAAAAATTGAAAAGACTTCAAAATTTTCGAAATACTTTGAAAATAAGATGATAAAATGAAATCAGTCACGCTGTGATGACTTTTAAATTTTTCGGAAGTCGGAAAGACTTCGAAGTTCTTTGAGAATATCCAAATGAACTTATTAAATGTCATGATGACTCTTCATTTTCCGAGACTGATTACATCCAGTTTATGGTGGAATATGAACTGCCGGCGAGCTCTGTTATATAAACAGGGAGAGGATTCATTTAATCTTTATCTTACATCAACATGACACCAAAAGAGAAAGCTGAGAAAGAAGCACGCAAGTTGGGCTTTTGTTCCCATGGTGACCCCACTTTTGGGGGTGAAGAGCCAGAGCCCCTTGTCTTCGAACTCAAAGATGATCCCTTGCAACTAGCCAAGAATTTCTTGAGCTATTTTGGCTTAGATGGCTCATTCTCTTCTGATGGGCGCAGCCTCATAGAGCAGCGTGAAATGTTGAAGGCTCTGTTACACCGCATGGGGGTCAAAAGTGTAGAAGAACTAGGCATTAAGCTCAGTCGCTCTGGAAAATAGAGCGTGTCTTTTGTGCTTTTGTTGCACTCTTTTTGTTTTGTCTTTTGTAAGGCCATCAGTGCCTGTCTTGAAGAATGAAGTACAACTTCTGTGTTTAATCTGCGTGCATTAATGAAGAATATTAACTAGCACCCTTTGACTATTTCCAATGTTGCTCTGTCTTCCAAAGTACACGTAACACTCATTCCACGATTTACGAGCGCTATTTATGCGGATCTTTTCCAAGAATAGACTTGTACTTTGCCCTTTAAATAGATAGAAGAGTTTCACAGATACTCATCTCCTATTCCTCTTCTTCTTCTCTGAGAATGAAATTTTTGGGAGATTTCACTCTCAAACAGGAAAGCAATGTTTTCTAATGTTCGACTTCTGCGCACTGTATCAAACATGAGTTTGCCAATCCTTAGCACCAAACTTGAAGGTAAGTCAGTGTAATACGTGTATTATTTTTGCTGTTGAAGATAGGCTTTCTGTTTCTTGTTTCTGATTTGAACAATATACGCCTGTTTCTGTTTGATAAATGCACACTGATGATTTCTGTTGATACTTTCTGCAGAAACTTGGCTGAAAATTTTCTTCAGAACTGGCATTGGTGATGTGGATGTTGTGGAGAATATCCTGCTGACATCTACATCAGGGAGCTCATACGCTTTTTACGCATAAATCAGACAACTCAGAACTCTTCGTGGGATAGAAGTGTCTTCCTCAGATGGTAGGAAGAGCCTTTATACATGAGAGTTGGATGGTGGAGTCAACTCTACCCCGAGAAATCGGGTAGTAGAGTTCCTTTCACGGGAGAACTAGGAATTGTATCCCAAGGTTTAGATACATTCCTGTCTTCCTTGAGAGGTTACCCCTAATCCACCAGTTGTATTGGCAGCACCACGACTTCGGGCTGCCATACTCTGTGGTTCTCCTCTCGTCTGAGAGAGAAGACCAGAGTTTGATTCCTGCTGATCTGGTCGTGACTGAGACCCAGACAGTCAGGAACTGCTACCAACAACGAACCTGACGGAGAAGGTCCGACGGAGAAGATCCAAAGAAGAAGATAGATCTCTATTAGGTTATTGTTGTGGTGTAGAATGAAAATCCAAGATTTGTAATAGATTTCCATTATGATTTGTAAGAAAGTCTAAGAAAATGTAATAGACTTTTTGTGGTGAAATGAGAATGGAAATGATAATTCTTCTATGCTCAAAGATTTGTATTTGTGGATGAATTGTGGACATGATAGATAATGAAATCTTCTTTTCTGTTTTAGAGTATATGATATTATCAGAGGTATTATGGACGTGATAATATGTAGGAACTCAAAAGAAAATAGATTGATTTCTATACAGAGGTCAAAAAATGACAAATGAGCAAGTAGATTCGGAATTGATTCAGAGGTTATGAAAACATGATCAATAACGAATCCCCACTTTAATAAATTGATAGAAGATCATGAACGGACGAATAAATGAACGGATGAATCGTCGGATGAACGCAATTAATGGATGGATGAACCGTCGGATGAACGTGACATTTCATTATTTGTAGAACTTCTGCCTATAAATATAGCAGAAATTTGACAAGAACGAACACTTCTTCTTTCAAACATAAAAATGTCGTCTGAAGAAGCATTCAAGAAAACTGGAATTGCCTCAAAAGTTCAAAAAGGCACTGAAGAACACCCTGCTGATCCAGTTCAATCGAAAAAGACGGAAGCAGGCGAAGGTTCGTCTGCACCCAAGCCACCAAGGGACATTCTGGATTTCCTGCTCGAACCAGGAAAGACAGAAGAAGAAGCCATGAGGATGGCCGTTTGCAAGTTCCTCGTGGGTTCTAGCAAGGTGGTTCTCGACTCTTTTGCTGATCACGTCTTCGAGAAGGACGGCAGTGGCCCACATCTAAATGTAGAAAAGGATGATAATGATCTTCTTTAATATCATGTATCATCATTCATGATAAAAATAAAATAAAAATTTTATTTCTAAACATGAAACTGTCTGATGATTACAAGCATTTACATTTATACATATACTTTTTAAGGAATTTGCCATTAATAGGCATCAAAACTTTTCGACCATCCAATTCTGAGAGTTGATAAGCTCCATTTGAGAAAACTTTGCTCACAATATAGGGTCCTTCCCACTTTGCGTCAAATTTGCCCTTGCTCATATGAGTCATAGTCATAGGACGTCTGACAGTTAGAACAAGTTCTCCTTTTTGATACGCCCAAATTCTGACTTTCTTATTAAAAGCTCTTAAAATTTTAGCTTGATAGAATTCAATATTCTGTTGAGCAGATAATCGCTTTTCATCCAGAGCTTCTAATTCTTGAAGTCGAAGACGATCATTATTTTTTGCAGTGAGTTCATTAGCGATTGCTATCCTTAAAGAAGGAATTTGAATCTCTAATGGAAGAACAGCTTCGCAACCATACACCAGAGAGAAGGGTGTACATTTAGTAGCATTACGAACTGTAGTACGATAAGCCCACAAACATTCACCGAGCTTCTCACTCCAATTACGTTTGTTAGTAGAGACAAACTTCTTTAGGAGTTTGATAATGGTCTTGTTGAAAGCTTCTGCTAATCCGTTAGCTGCCAGATTATATGCGATAGAAGCCACATTGTTGATCTGGTGATCGTCACAGAATTGAGTAAACTTTTGACTGACGAACTGTGGTCCGTTATCATGAATAATGCGTCGAGGAACACCAAATCTGTAGATGACGTGGTGCTTAATAAAGCAAATGACATTGGACGTCTTAACTTCAGACAAAGGAATGGCTTCGGCCCATTTGGAGAAGTAATCGGTTATTGCAAGAATAAACCGATGACCCTTAGATGACGGCGGATTGATCGGGCCGATAATGTCCATGCCCCAAGCTTCGAAGGGCCATGATGCTGTCGTCGGATGTAAAATTTTTGAAGTTTAATGAATATAATCTGCATAGATTTGACAAGCTTTACACTTCTTTACATATTCGATGGCGTCTGATACCATAGTAGGCCAATAATAACCCATACGTTGAACACGGTCTTGAAGTTTTGGTCCAGGCTGATGTGCTCCACAAATTCCATCATGTGCTTCACGAATAATTTGTTGAGCCTTGTCACCGGCAACACATCGGAGAAGTAAACCATCATAGCCTCGACGATATAAGGTCTTTGTTGTATGATTATAATAGAATCGGAATGATCGTCGTCTGATCGATGCTGCTTCACTTGGATCATCCGGAAGAATATCATACAATACAAAATCTAAGAAAGGAAGTCTCCAATCCGTATCCGTATTTTGATTCTCGGCCGAATGACTGAAAATGAATTCCATGCTGGAATCAGATGAAGATGATGAAGATTTACGACTAAATCCAAATCCTCTTGTTGTGTTGACGTCATGAGATGTTGATTCTTCAGTGTCAACTGGAAGTCCTAGGGTCAGGTTATTTTCAAGATGAAATAATTCTCGATTGCGAACAAGAATCATTTATTGTCGTCTAATTGGGATAGCCAACACCGCTGCAAGATTAGCTAGAGCATCAGCTTCTGTGTTACATGCTCGTCTAACATGTTCAATGAAGAATTCTTCAAACGAAGAAGCCATAATTATAGCTGATCTATGATAAGGAACCAGATCTTGATGGCGGACTTCATAAGTATCTTTTATCTGATTGACAATGAGTTTAGAGTCTCCGTACGCCTCCAAATATTGAATATTTAGATGTTTAGCGAGTTGAAGACCAATGAGTAATGCATTGTACTCAGTTACATTGTTTGAACACGGCTGATCGAGAGAATAAGCTCTTTGGATAGCAAGACCTTCTGGTGATACAAGAACGATTCCAACTCCAGTAAAAATATCACCATTAGGACCTATCCTTGAAGCTCCATCAAAGAATAGACGCCAAGTAGGATCTTCTTCAGCAATTTGGTTTGAATCTAGGACTTCAACTGGAATTTCGTCATAGAGTTTTGAATCTTCTGGAATTGAATGAGCTGCCAGAAAATTAGCTAAAGCTTGTCCTTTGACTGACTTCTGAGGAATATAATGCATGTCATACTGTGCAAGTAGGATTCTCCAGTTAGCTAATCGAGAATTCAAAACACTGGGTTTCTTCATCATGATCCGTATAGGATTGATCCTGGAGATGACATGAATAGTCTGGCCAATGATATAATGTCGTGTCTTTTGAACAACGAACATCAAGGCTAGACATTCTTTTTCGACCGGTGAATATCGAGGTTCAGCTCCGGTCATAGTACGACTGAGATAGTAGATGGCTTGTTCATGACCAGTTTGATTCTTTTGAGCGAGTAATGCACCCAATGAATGACTCATTGCTCGAGTATATAGGAGAAATGGAATTCCTGAAACGGGAGATACCAATACTGGAGGGCTCATCAGATATTGTTTTATATCATCGAATGCTTTCTGACATTCATCATTCCAGACAAAAGAAACACCTTTCTTTATAAGTTTGTTGAATGGTCTGCAGCGTCCTGATAAATTAGAGATGAATCTCCTGATATAAGCGATCCTTCCTTGAAATCCTCGTAGCTCTTTTAAGGTACGTGGAGGACGCATCTCTTGGATGGCTTTGATCTTCTCGGGATCCACGTGTATACCTTTAGAGGTAATGACGAAGCCGAGAAATTTACCACTAGAGACGCCTAAGAAGGACTTAGTAGGGTTCATCTTTAATTGATGCTTACGCATTAGATCAAATATAGTCTTCAAATCTTGGATATGATCCTCCTTTTGTCGACTTTTGACTGCAATATCATCAACATAGCATTCGACTGTTTTCCGCAAATGTTCACGGAATATAGTGCTCATAGCTCGTTGATAAGTTGCTCCTGCATTCTTGAGACCGAATGGCATAACTGTATAACAGTATGTACCGATCGGCGTTCTGAAAGAAGTGTGCTTCTCGTCATCTGGAAACATTTTAATCTGATTGTATCCAGAATACCCGTCCATGAATGACATCCGCTCAAATCCACAGGTATTATCAATCATGACATCAGTGATTGGTAGAGGAAATTCGTCTTTAGGGCATGCCGCATTGAGATCGCGGAAGTCTATGCATACTCTGACCTTGCCAGTCTTTTTAAGGACAGGAACTATGTTAGCCACCCAATCGAGATGTTGTTCCTCTCTAATAAACCCGGAGGTTATGAGTTTATTGACTTCAACTTCAATTGCATCCATAATATCTGGACGAAATCGTCGCTGTTGTTGTTTGACCGGTTTAGCATTCGGCAAGATATTGAGCTTGTGAGTTGCAATTTGTGGATTAAGTCCTGGCATATCTTCATAACTCCAAGCGAAGACGTCGATGTAGTCACGAATGAGTTTGATCATGTCTTGCTTATCAGGTTCAGAAAGACTTTCACTAATGAATATTGGTTTGGGAGATCCCTCTTCACCAACATCTATTTGAACAAGTTTGTCTTCAGTCGGAGGTTCTTTTTGCTCGAAACGGAACTCCCATTGATTATCTAATCTTTGGGCCCATTGTTCCGATTCAGGTGAGATTTCAAACTCTTCTTCGTCTTCATCACTTTCTTCAGAATGGTCAATGGAAACCATGTTGGAAGACAGAATATTGCAGTAGAAGTCCCCGATACTTGTATCGGAATCCCAAGAAGTGGTACTAGAAGAATCAGATCTCTTATCTTCGTCAGACTCAGGATCTTCATGGATAATATTGATAAAAGGAGTAGGAGCTATATAGCCCAGTCCGCATTTCGTCCTTCCATATTTCAGAGGAGGAATACGAACAGGCATTTTTCTTCCCTTTCCACTATTGAGGCCAGTCCTGAAGTCATAGCCCATATTTTTGATGATGTCTTTAGATTGCTGACTATAACGACGTAGTTGTAATCTTCCAGTGTCATCATTTTTGTCTTCATCTTCTAAATCAGAAAGACTTTGGGGCCCTTTATAGAAGAATATTGGAATGTCTCCTGGCTTTCTGCTGGGAACTAGAAAGTATGAAGATTGTACAGGTTCTAGGGATACATCTGTATGAACAGTCTGTACAACCCCTATGGTTATTGCGTTCAAGTCATCTAACAAATGTAAATAACTATGAACATAATTACACACATCAGCATACTGCAAAGATGGAGACTTTTCATTAAATGTAAAAGCAGCAGTATTTATATTGGGAGAAGGCTGAGCCTTAGAGATTTTTGCCAAGTCAATGACTAAAGGAGGAGAAGAAGAACGAGAAGAAGCGTTGTTTCAATTAAGATCGATAACAAATGGCTCAGAAGAGGTGAGCTCCCTTGAAGTTTGAGATGGAAGAATAATCTGCCCTCCAACTGGAATTAGCAGAGTATCCTGTTTCATATGTGGAGATGCAGGAATTACAGTACGCCCACTGACAGGAATAATCATTGTGTCTTGAGCAAACGACTGAGGTAACGGAAAAATCCGTCCACTCACCGGAATGATGAAAGAACCTTCTTCAGAGAGTTTGGGAGATTGTTGCTGAATAGTTCGACCTTTAACAGGAATTATTAAGGTCTCACTTTGTGAATCCTCTTTCTCCATAGCTTGTATAACCCTTGTATACTCTTCTTTGTACATTCGAGAATCATTGAAATAAGCTTCAACCCCATGGAAGGGATTTATATCAGCAACCTCTTTTTGTACTCTTCCATTGCTATCAATGTATTTAAAACACTGATGAAGAGTAGAAGGCACCACATTATTTTCATGAAGAAAGGGCCTCCCCAGAAGAAGATTATAGGATCCCACGATCTCGATCACATAGAAAGTGACTTTGGATCTGAAATCACCTATTTGAAGCTTCAGATGAATCTTTCCCAAAGGCTCGCTTCGGCTTTGATTGAATTCCAGGATAGTAGTAACCGTCTTGGAGAGTTTGTGAAGAGGGATTTTTAGTTCATCCAATAGACTCTTTGGCATTATGCTTATAGCAGACCCTGGATCAATGAGGATACGATCTATCTTCATTGTATCGATATAACCGGTGTAGTAGAGAGGCCGATCATGTCGATTACTCTCCAATAGCATGTCATCTTGTGTAAAGGTGATATTTGGGATAATTTCCAATACACTGTTGCAATGCAAGCAAGTGGCAGGTTCTGCATCTGGCTTCTTCAATTGTGCAAGACAAGAGTCAGCTTGTAGAAGTGCTTCACTTAATATCTCCTGAGTCTCTTTAGAAAGACGTAGAAGTTCAAAGAGGGACATTCTAGCTGGAGTATTAGCAAGCTGAGCTAAAATGTCGAAATTATAAGGCTTCTGAAGTCCAAGAGGAGAGGACTTCTTGATTGGCTTACCAAACCGAGCCTGTTGTTTGCCTTTCTCCAGAGCTGTAGGCTTGGGAGGAACAGGTTCAGTGGATGATTCTTCTTCAGGAGGAACATTAGAAGCATCTTTATCAGCTGAAGGGATATCAAGAGGATCCTCAGGATTTTTGGAATAATCCTTTAGATAAGGTTTCCCCGTTCGAGTAGCACTAACAAGTGCTTCTTCTTTCTCTTTTGGCTCTGTATCAGGGATAGATCCGAGAGAAGTCATATGACATGATTTAATCTTTCCAGCCTTCTTGGACTTTCGAGAAGTAGTCTTTTGAGGGGAAGGCGATTCAAAATCTGTCACTAGATCAAGATGGATCCACATGATTTCTCCAGTTTCCAAAGTGATTGGCACTAATCCTTCAGACCGTGGAGGAGGAAGATTCACTATGTCAAGAGTTGCCTTGGGAATAGGAATGATCCCACTTTCAAGGAGTTTGAGGAAGGAAATCTACGAATTGCATAGAGACGACGTTGGAGGTGACGGTCTTCTCTTTTAGAGTAAGAGAGATAGCTCCAGATTTAATCATTTCTTGGATCTTTTCTTTCAGTACATAACATGTACGAATTGTATGACCCAGTATTCTGTGATATGGGCAGTATTTGGGATGATCTATTTTACCAGCTTCATCAGGTTTCTTGATCTCAGGTAATTGTATCTTATTACCTTTCAGCAGACATTCAAAGATACCAAGGACATCGTCGTCATCGAAAGAATATTCTTCTTTGGGGCGAGGTGTTCTTGGTTGTTGAGTTGTAGAAGAGGTTTGAATAGTTGATGCATCTTTGCTCTGAAGATTAACTTCAAGAGTTTCTTTTCCCTTGCGAGCATTGTTTTTATTGTTAGTACCTTGACCTGTTTCTTTAGGAGTCATCTGCACTCCTAAACCTTTGAAGGTTTCAGCACTAATTTCTGCGGCCTTGGCACTAACTATGAAAGAAGGCCAGTCTTGGAATTGAGTGGATCCTATCCACATGCTGATGATTGGCAACAAGTTTGATTTGCATGTGTCGATGGTGACAGCATCAGGAGTTCCAAGAGGCATCTTCAGAGCTTCTCTTCGAAACCGTTCAATGTACTCTTCTGTAGTTTCATTATTTTTCTGCTTGATTCTAATAAGAGCAGACATAGTCATGTCATTGAGCCCTTCATAGAACCGTTCAAGAAACATCTGTTTGAAATCGAAAAATGAGGTAATGCTCCCATCTGGGAGACTTCTATACCATTCATAAGCCGTTCCCTTGAGACATCCAACAAACACCCGAGTAAGGAGGGCGTCGCTTGGTTGCAGCTGATCAGTCATCACTTCAAAGTGATTAATGAACTGACTTGGAGAAGTGGTTCCATCATAGAATGAGATAGTGGGAGGCTTGTATTTAGGAGGATACGATACTTGCTTCCATTCTATCGGATAAGGTTGTTTGATTCCTAACCTTTGTAAACCATCTTTCTGTTTGAATGCCTCGAATTGAGTTATGAGATTCCTCAATTCTTCATTAACAATTTCAGAAGATTGTGGAGTTATAACTTGTAGAGAATTATTGGGAGGAGGAACAGCATTGTAAGCACTACCCCCAGCTCCAGAGAGACTAGGGTTTGGTTGAGCTGGTCCAGGAGTATTAGATTGTACTGCTGGAGGAACTTGTACTGGACTCATATCAGTGTCAGTTGGTATGGCATCTGGTATAGTCTGTCGATTTTGCATCTGTGTTGCCATGAGTTCATACATCGACTTCATAGTATCAGCCATAGACTTTATTTGTTGTTCCAAAGAAGCAATTCTTTGATCTTGAGGAGTTAAGAAAGAAGAAGGTTCATCAGTATTCCCATCAACCATATAAGTCGTGACTGTACGAGGAATTATTGATGAACTGGTAGATGCTGTTTGTTCTGAATCATTGCTTTGTGCATCAAAGTCAATTATAGGAGAACTATCCCCAGTAGGAAGAGGTGGGAAGTTAGATTCTCCAAGGAATTCAGAATCATCTTCAGAGATCAAATTTCTTTGACTAGAGGCCAGGACTCTTGCTCTGGTATTTCTATATACTCCATCTGGACTATCAACTCTACCTCCAGCATCCCGAGAGGTCATATTGACAGAAGCAAACAAAGGCTCATCTTCATCAGGCATAGGTTCACACTGAATCCGATTGAAGACAAATTGTCGTTTTGTTTGACATCTGCATTGCATTGTGACTCTTGGCTGGAAGTCACATTCATGATCAACATGATCATGAGCCATTGATTGACATCTGTATTGAATTATGACTCTTGGATAGAAGTCACATTCAGCATGGTCCTTTGACACAGAATCACTTCTTCTCTTCTGTTGAAGATATTCTCGTAAATCTGTTTGTGAAGATTGAGGAATATATTTCCTGTTCTTGGGTCTTGATGGCTCTTGATTATATAGAGAATGATTAATATGAGCCACATAGTTTCTTGCATACTCTGCATCTGGATCTCTTATCTTTGTTTCCAACTGGTATGGTTTCTTAACACCAAAAGTGTTAATTTTTGTTCTTAGATCAGTTGGAGGTAACACATTGGTTTTGGACACATGGAGTTTTCCTTCCATTGATCTGGATATTTGCAGAGAAGGAAGAGTTGAACCACCCCCTTGATTAGGAGTTGGTAACAGACCTTTTCTAGATAAATTCTGTGCCCAATTCGAAGAAGTCATAGAAGAAAACATTAAGTAATGTTTCTTCTTAGACTCATTCAAGTTTTGAGACATAGAATGTCCAGAAGGAAGAGTAGTCAAAAGACCATCTCCTTTTCTTTGACTAACAAAATTGTCAGTCAAAGCTGTTCCTGAAGTAAAAACTACAGGAGCAGAAGAAACAACTAAAGAGTTATTTCTTTTCGAAGGGACTTTGTGTAGAAGACCACCCCCAGTTCTGGTAGAACTTGGCAAAGAGGAAGAGATAGCTAAAGAGCTATTCTTCTTAGATGAAATACACGCTGAAACAGGCTTGGTTAAAGAACCAGTGCTGTTGGCGTGACTTTTGACTTTGGAAATATACGCTGAAACAGATTTGGCTAAGGAGCCAGTATTGTTAGCGTGATTGTTGATTTTAGAATTACACACTGGAACAGACTTGGTTAAGGAACCAGTATTGTCAGCGTGACTTTTGAGGTTGAAATTGCACGCTGGAACAGATTTGGCTAAGGAGCCAGTACTGTCAGCGTGACTTTCAACTTTGGAGACATACACTGGAACAGATTTGGCTAAGGAGCCAGTACTGTTAGCGTGATCTTTGATTGCTGTCATCTTCGAGCGCACAAGAGTGTGCGTGCTTACAGTAGAGTTCTTGCCAGTGTTAGGAGCAGACACTGTGGCAAAGACTTCACCATTGGCTGCCAACTGATTCTTAGGGACATAGATAGAGTGTCCCTTCGACTTGGCAGTAATGATGGAGGCTGTAGTGGGCTTACCACTCTTAGCCTGCTGCATTTCTTCATAGGCGAGTTGATCGAATTGGATCGTCATCACCTTCTTCGTCGAGCCGATTGACGAAGTATCGTATTGAGTTGTTGCCATCTCAGAAGAGGAGATAGTTTTCCCCAGCAGAGTCGCCAATTTGTTTTCCATAAATAAATTCCTTTATTTATTGTGTATCTGGGAAAATTACAACTGTGGGAATCTGATCTAGAAGACGATCACTTTATCCTTTGGACTATGCGAAGAAGAAAAGCTCTCAAAATTTTGACAGTATATAACTATGTATCTCTACAATGAATGAGAAAAAGAACTCTATTTATAGAGTCAAAAATAATAACTGAAAAGATAACTGTCTTCACAGCCTGTGCTTAGTTGAAAATCATGCAGGATTTAACATACGCAAAGTTGTGAGCAGTTACTGGACGTGGCCTGTAACTGTTGGACACATGGCAATCATGCATGAGTCGTGTGCAAGTTACAGGACACGCAGGCGAGAGATCAGTGGCATGGCTGCCACGTACTCCAATTTGATGAAATCCACGCAGACTTGTTGAAGACAAAATCCACGCAGACTCGGGGTAGAAAGCTTCAAAATCCACGCAAACTTGGGGCAAGAAGCTTCAGAATCCACGCAGACTTGGTGAAGACAAAATCCACGCAGACTCGGGGTAAAAAGCTTCAAAATCCACGCAAACTTGGGGCAAGAAGCTTCAGAATCTACGCAGACTTTGATAAAGAAAACTTCAGAATCCACGTAGACTTGAGGAAGAAAACTTCAGAATACACGCAGATTTGGGATAGAACTGCCAGTTGTCTTGATTCAGCGTGCCTCGACTGACACAAAATCTCTGGTAGTGATTGCTTTTGTCAGTCACATTAAATGACAATAAGCTCTTTTGGTACGCCAACTTGACGAAGGTTGAGTCTTGCTGAAGAAGATTTCGAAAATCACGCAATAGACGGCTGTGATCTCTCGAATTCTGTGCATACGTGGCATACGAAGAGACATTCTTCGACTGTTGTGCTGTCAGTCATAATTACTCAAATGATGAGCTGTCTCCCCAATGTGATTTGTAAATATTGTCTGGATCAACTGAGCGTGACTTTTGACTCTGTCCTGATCAACTCAGCGTGACTATCATTTTTAAAGGCCTACATATGTGACTTGGCAACCACATAAAGAATGGGACAGTGCTAGAAATGGCTTTGATAAACCAGCACAACTCTCGTCTAAATTATTCGGGAAACGACTCGACGAGCAAAGGCTACGCCAAGCTTTGCATCGAAAGAAACGTGACGTGCACGCGTTCGACTTGATCAATCAAGTCCTTTGGTGCCTAGACTTAAGCCACGAGCCGTGCAACACGACTTAAACCATGGGACGGACAAAGGTTATGCCAAGCCTTGGACGACGGAACCGTGCATGCTTATCAAGCATTCATGTGGGCGACGCCTATGACTTAGGCTAATTCCAGCATTTTGGCAACATAGCAACTTAGGCCAACTTCCTTCTCCCAAGCCACGGAACGAAGGACTGAGTGCCATTTTGAAATCATGCTGAGCAAACTTCTAAGCAGACCGTTGGACCATTTTCCATGTTCTAACACATTCTGACCCGTCAAAATTATTCCCTTAGCTATGTGGATGCGTCTCTTTTATTATCAAGCCTAACTTGTGCAGGTTAAAAACATACAATTTATTATGTGAAGGCTAAGATGAGGCAAGTTCACCGAAACTATCCCACCTGAGCGAGGAGTCGTCTCGACCGTGCTGGTCTTCGAGCAGCCGTTGTAAGGCTAAATCTGAACGTCGTCGGCATTTCGATTCCTCCGATTGACTCACCGGGACGGGGCAGTACATCATACACCACTCAAAAAAAATTTTATCCTCAAAACTAACTGAGTACTTACTTTTAGACCACTTTGATTGTCACGACCCGTACCAGATTTTCGATCGCGAGTTCGTGAGCAAGACAGCTACGTATCGAGCGGACTCCAACCCGACTCGAGTGCGTATAAGCTGTCAAGGTCAAGGTATGATATCTAATCTAACTATATCTCAATCCACATGAATATTATAAAACAAGAATGAACAAGTATGGGTCATGGTCTGCAGCCCATTAGCATATTGTTCGATTAGACTCCAAGAACGATATGAGTCAATAAATAAGCAGAGTATATCATGGTACTTAATATAAATCACGAAAGGATAATAAAGAAATATCACACGCAAATACCTGTGTCATACATCGCAATCCTCTACCATCCCGCTCTGCTAACTAACTCCATGCAGTCGCTAAACCTGAAGAGATCATCAAGTCCTCAGATAACTAGCAAGATACATAATATACAAGCCAACATGTAATAATACAAATATATAAGAAAGTAAGAAACAATCAAGAACATCTAACGAGACAACATGGACCGAGACACAAGATCTAAACACAAGGATCCTAAGACACTGACATGCCATACCAGAAATGGCTAATAGGTCAAAGCTATAGACTGCAGTCAAGGCAAGTACTCACAATCTATAGTGTCTCAATCGTAGTCAAGGCAAGTACTCACGACCAAGACGGTAACCAATCCTAGTATAAAATCCTGTAGACCGTAGTCAAGGTAAGTACTCACAATCTATAGAATGTCAAAGTCAAGTTATACTCAAGTCATGTCAAGTCAAGTCAAGCTATAATCAAGTCGAGAAAGTCGTGGTGTAGGACTAGACAACTTTATCAAGGAATACATATGAGGCTAACACGGTGTAACAGATAGAAATATCATAACAGGAAAGAACAATAATGTACAGGCAATTAGAAACATGTAAAGTGAAACTATAACAG